>JABASI010003921.1:0-15238 GCA_019776505.1 Tomocerus nigrus | reverse complement strand
GTTTAATACACGTAGGTAGTAAGTTAGGAACTATGAATACTATAATGCTAAGGTGGTTTATTACAATTCTGATAAATTGCTTTGTTACCAAGTTATTTTTATAAGTTATTGCATAAAGAACCAATTTTCTCAAATGTAGGTAAGTACCTGACTGACTGTGTCTACCTACTTACAATGCTAATATTTTAAGAGATCTAAAACCTAACTCTAACGTTACATGTTGTGAGTTTTATTTAAGAGGTTTTTTCCTGCCTTGTTTTTTAGGTATACTGTGCGTGAAAGGCTTAGTATCGTTCTTGGGCTGTTATTTAAAATAGAAAATCTGTTATATCCTGTTGCAGATTTTTAGCATGTTTTACTGACGTAGAGTTATGTACAAATAACGTCATTAAAATGACTTTTGTTGGTGCACAGTATGTAGATGTCTGTTATTAACATTACACTGCCCAAACAGGTCTTTTCTACTTGATCTTTAGTAATATGATAGGAATTAGGAAAGTAACATAAATACCAGCTACAAATGTGCAGAAATAAATAGTTACTAAAATCAAGAGCATACTCGCGGGAAAGCTTTAGATTTCCTGGAAGATGAAGGGATTCATCTTGTGTGGTTTGTATGTCGGAAATTGTTTTATGTGTATTATATTATAGCACTTTTATGCGGTATCTTTCAATCCCTCAAAAACTCTTTTTACAAGGAATTATGTTTTGTCGGTGAGTCCTTATTATGAATGCCTCCTGTAGAGATCCTGCTGCTGCTGTTGAATTATCGCTAGATGCATTAGAATTTCCAAAGAATACATGGGTGACTTGGCTACAGTGTACGCCACAATTCACGACTCAGACAAATAAATTAATGTAAAGAACCTAGGTAGGTACCTATGTAGAATATTTATCCATCGAAAAGCAAAATGGGAACCGGGTTGGAATAAATGACTCAAAAACTTGGGTAACTTCAATTTTGGCGATGACCTTCGGTAGTTTCAAAGCATAACTGATTGAAAATTAATGTATGGCATTTATTAATTATTTACGCGCTAACACTTATGTAAGTATGCAAAGAAATTGTTGAATTGGTAATTTTATAGATATGTAAATGAAATAGATTCTTACAACTATGTTACCGTTTGGAGCATGATAGACACTAAGTACGTTGTTGGGTTGAAATTCGGCAGCTATTGTAGAAATAATGCTACACAGTGGCATGTGGCATAAGCTTTGAGAGACAGATAGGACTTTAGGACTCAGGACAGAAATGTAAAAGCATACATCATATACAATAACCCATAATGTAGGTCAAACTTATTTGCAATTTGCATGTAGCAAATTGACGGTTGACATAACTGCAGTTTATAAATGAATGGATGTAATACTTAAGTGTAAGCGTGTAGGTATGTCATATTTAGTCGGAAAATCGCATGTCTTGTATGATATAACGGAATTTTCTTCCATTTTTAAAAGCATAGCTTTGTAGTAGTAATATTAATATTTTCTTCTTGCTGCCAAGAAAACGCCTAGAAGTGCGTTTTATGTAGGTAAGTATTATATTATAGGTGTTCTTAATTCTCGGAGTTGGACACACATATAGAAAAGAGCAATAATGAAATGAGAAGAATGCCTATTAAATATAACACGCATTCCTAAATATGTATGTTACATTTTGTATTGCGGTAACACCTATTAGGCATGAGTGCAGAGTGCACAGAAGTAGATCTATTTATTATTATGCTTTCAAGAGTTTGGTTATAATAATATTTTCGTAGAGCCGTATTTTATGTCATTACGTAGTTTAGTAGTGCGACTGCTCAGCTCATTAGCTCTTAGGGAAATAAAGTGTCTCTTGAGAACATATGAAGCATAGAAAACAATTTAGGTGGAACGTAATAATATGTAGCATTAAGCTAAGGGAATGGAATATAAAAGTCTTTTACATTTAGGCATTGCACGTTACAGAAACTAAGCTCACAACGGGAATTCAATTTAAGTACATTTACACTTATCGTTAGTGGTATTCAGTAATTGGGCGTGTGGACTACTGTTATTAATGAGTAGCCTTTGAAGTCAATCGTTTTGAGAACTCAATCTAGTTCAGCCTCAACCACATCACGTCCTAATGAAAATCAATCCGAAACGAGTGACAGTATATCTACATATCTCTTTGCTCGCTCATTCTATTCTTTGCTCCGGATGAAATGGGTAATTGGAGTGGCTAGAGTTTCATTTTCATCAACCAGGACAGCTCTATTCATTCTATTCACATTATGCACGAGTCACAGACTCTCAACTGGAACCCATTGAATTACTAACGAATGAATAAATATTATATTCTAATGAATGAGGTTTGAACAGAAGACAATTCAGATTCCAGCTGTCGTTAAGATAATTACAAAGCAAATTCTATTCGATCCTAATCAACATAATTTATGCATTCCCTGTTAAGTCATTATTGCTTTGTTTGTTGAGGCAGTACGTTGTTTCTGCATGTATAAGATGGATGATTGTCGTGTTCTTATCATATTCCACGGTAACTTATTCCAATTTGTGAGATACTTGATTTAAAAATGGCGATTCTGATTGCATTCTACTAATATAAAAATATAATATCAGTCCCTTGTGGATAGAGTCCTTTAAAGCAAGTACCTACGCAAGTGATAGATAATGCTAAAAGGTCTATAACAACTAAGTAGAATTTTATATGCCTTTATTATAACCATACATCTATACTTTTTGTAGTTTTCTTTGAGAGATATATAAACGTGAGATCATTCCGGATTAGATAATTAAGCAAATAATCGAGGAGCAAGTACTATGAGCATTACTATAAACTTTATCGTGTATCAATAATCAACTTCTGTATAAACAAAAACTGATGGCACACATTTAATCTAGTAGTACTTCTAAGTAGATATATCTGCACATGTAGTTTTTAGGCACACAGGTCTTTAACTTTGTTATCTATACGAAATTCAGTACCGAGAACTGCGCAGTATTTTAAACTTGTTGCGTTATTGCTAATTTATTAATAGTGCCTGCAATAATGATATGCGCAAATTTCTGACTAGTATAATGGTGGCACGGTGGCAGTATTATGTAGTTAGGCAAAGTATATGAACAATGTAACAAAATCAGATGAAATTGAATTGATGATGAAGTGTGGTGGTACATGGTGCCGTAATGCAATGGTACTGACTGAAGGTGTCTAACTATGTACAGCAGTTAAGGCCAATGCAATTCTATAGAAATTACAGTTGCGTAAGCAAGAAACGCGATTTAGTACTTAAGATTAGCTCACAGTCAGATTTCAGTATAGTACTTATTTAAGGTTTATAAATAATATGAATGTATATTCTCATTATATGTACATAAATAAATCTGTCTAACAATAAGTGAATTTAAAGCGAGTGCTATTCTTAGGTTCTCAGTATTGCAAAGTTGCTAGGCCAGATTGCCTCCTCGTTTGCAAGAATTAACGAGGAATGCAAACGTATGCATTGTGTCTACTCATAGTGTAACAGTAAATCGTGATATTAAGTTTCACTATTACTTAGTGGAGAGATGCAGATATTTACATTTCGCACATGTCAACATAATATTAACTCATTATATTTGCTTTGCTCTGTGAGATGTTTGCATTTTCTATTTTATCCCATTCTATTTATACACGTTGATCTGATTGGTAGTCACAAAAGAAATGAGGAATCATGGAAGCTATGAAAATTAATTCAGTTCGTGCATGCATTTACAATACGGACGTATAGCTGCTCACAATGTGCTCTGTTTTGTATCAGAGCCAAGAGGTGCAGACGGGTACATAAAATGAAAATAATAATAGCTAAAGAGTTACGTTGGCATATCTCGAGAGTTCTTCTTGTATAAATTGAAAATAGGCGGATGGCAGATGTTTCATTCTCTATTGTGCAATAAATGCAATTTCTATGCTCTCACATCTATTCTGAATTGATTTGGCTACGAGGACAAAAGTGAAACAGGCACAACAATAGAAATTATGATTCTCTAGCGGTTCATGCACTTCATTGTTATATTCTGACTGTTATAATTGACCCAAAGTGCATTTTTGAATATGTATTTTCAAAAAAAAAACGTAAATTATTCTAATTTCTCTTAAAAATCTGTAATACAATGTTACCCGAGTGAGTTGTACTATTATATTTAATGGTCTATGCATTGTATGAATATGGAGCAAATTGTTTGTAGTTTTCTGGTAATTCTGTAAAGATTGTGAGCTTGTTAGCCTAGAAAGCAGGGGATAGATTCAATGAAAATAATAGTAAAGGGGCAATGTTCAATATGGCTAACAAATTCGAGAGTGTGTTCCATGTAATTTTCACATTAGGAAAAGATAAGAGTCACTTTGAATTACTTTGGGCAAGACAATGACAAAGTGCCACGAATGATAATGTGTGTCACCAACAGAAATCTCGTGAGGGAAGATAAAGAATTTGCAAGCTCTGCGTGTGGATGGAGGTAGTTAGATTAGCAACAGAGCAAAGCAAAGTAAACGAGAAAATGAGAAAGGACATTGAAATTAAATGAGTACGTGTGTCTCTTGAATTGAAACTCTTGTGTCTCTTTATTAGCCAAGGCTCAGACTTTGTACTGACAATATCGTATAATAAATCCTGTTTTATATTCTGTCTAAGAGGCACCCTGTGTGCACTGCTGCGAATGCTAATTGTAACGTGAGGTTTTTCTAAAGATTCCTTGTCGACAAGAGAGTGTGCGTTAGGAAATCACATTAGGTGACTAATGGTAATTAAGGTGACATTGTCCTCTTCGCCTTCTATTTGCTTATCTATGGGTCAAATTAAAAATTCCAACTTCCCATCGTTAGCCATTAAGTTATCTGTGCCTATTATGCTTTGCTTACATCCTTTTTTATTGTCTAATGTTTTTAAGCTGCGTAGTTGACTACAGACATACTTAAAGACGCTACAGCCCGTGAATGAACTGACAATCGACGAACTTTGGAAATCTTAATCTTCTTAGCTGTGGCTGTGAAGTATTAAGAGTTTTATCAAATGCAAATTCGTGTAGAATCTTTAACTACTGCTAAGTCACGACTGTGTGACTGATTATTTTTAGATATCTGTCAATGTCACGAATATTAAATTATTCAATGAAATCCTAATACTAGTCTATGTTATTTACTTTGGCGGAGAAGGCTAAAGAAGTTAATTCTTCTATCGTAGACTGTAGACATGCAGAATAAATCTTCGTTGCTTAATATTTTCCCTTTCTTTTAAAATATGGGGAAGGTAATCAATTTTAAGATCACGTTGTTTGCGGAAAGGAATGTTAATGAATGAATGAGACCAAGCGTGGCGAGAAAGCAATTGTTTCTTAATTAAGTGTCAAACTGTAAATCTTCAAATTATAGCACAATTTGCATTTCTGTCCAATTGTCTGAAGACTTTTTTGTCTTGATTATATCAGTCAGTGTGTGTCTGGTATTATTTATCTCTATCATCGTGTATTTCTCTGTAAGTATGATTATGTGATAATAAACTTTTATTTATTCTTTTTATTACAGATATAATGGATTTCTTCCACAAGGAGACAAGGGTCGAAGGAGGTCAAAATTTATGTTCTACAGACGTGAGAAACCGACTGGAATCAAACGGTCAAAACATTACGTCGTAGACACTCCACACACTTCTAAAGCTGTACTTGATGCCAATGTCCATTCCATTTCTTACACTTTGTCCAGAAATCAGGCCGTCATTGTTGAATATGTTCCTGATGAGGAAACAGATATGTTCCAGGTATGCATTTTTATTCGTTTTCAATTTTTTCACTCTTAGAAAGCTAAAATTGTGTGAAAGCAAAACATATTGCATGTCCAATGCTGATTGCGTAAGGCGTACATAATAATATGCTTATGAGTACTGATCACCGGTAGTGGAGAGTTTTATCCAGTTTTCATGATAAGTGAATTATACTCTATACTTCTAGAGTAGATGCACGATTTGAGGGTAATAAAAATAAAATACAGGTTTTGCTCACCCGAATAGTGTTTATTGCATATTAAATTATTTATTGCGAGCTAGAGTAATAATGTGAACTACTATCGTACGCACTATTACTAACTACTATTACTACATTTATTATGGATATGCTGTAGTATTCTGTGTAGTATTCTTAATAACGCGTTATTATGTGTTCCATCTGGCTATATTATACTTTACCGTAAGGTGCTTTTAGTGCTTTAATACGATTTACCTGGATAAATGTAATGATATNATTCTGTGTAGTATTCTTAATAACGCGTTATTATGTGTTCCATCTGGCTATATTATACTTTACCGTAAGGTGCTTTTAGTGCTTTAATACGATTTACCTGGATAAATGTAATGATATTAACTCAATTCACAACTGATGTGGCGACTTTAGTCTTCCCTTTGGTAGTTAAGGTGTACGTGCCAAGAGCCCATAATTTACATTCTGACGTATAGAGAGTAAAATAAATGCGTTTAAGACCATTTTATCACCAATCATGAGCTAGGTATATTCGTTGTAACAGCATTGAAGATGGCAAAGACGATAACTGTATTGTAGTCGTTTCTTTTGGCTAGATTCATAAGCAAATTTTAACTCAATCTTGAGAATTAATTTAGTTTTTAATAGTAATGGTATGGTAAGGGCCATTTTATGTCGAGTGAAGTATCACGGTTTTTTTGATTGTTGACATTGATTGCTCGTTTAGGGCTTCTGTTTGTACTGTTTTTTTGGTTAGTTGACATTATTTATTTAGTCGTTCTCGTTCTCGTTGCTCTTGAAAAATTCATACACCTAAATCGTCGTGATGAGTACCAAGGAGAAATAAATGATTATAGCAATATTCGTAAAAATTGAGCGGGACAGGGCAATATTTTTTGCATTATTATATTATATGCACTATACTAATTACGATAATACGTAAATAACTGTTTGCCGATTAATTTCTGAAAGGAAACTACCAACAATAAATAAGCAATAAAGTAGGTCATTCTCATTTTAACAACAACGGTAACAATATACGCACTTTACGAACATTCATTTTCATTGCGAAGTAACAAGGAAATATTTAATCCTTATTAACACTTTATCTAGGCATAATTTATGCACACATTTTCGGTCTCATACTCATGGCTCATTACCATCTCATGACACAAGGAAAATAGAAACCAATGGAAAAAGTCAATTGGTACTTTTGCTAATCACCAAATCACAACTCAGTCAATAATGGTTGTAGGATGAAGCAGTAGCCCTAATTATTGTCATACTTCAATACATGTTTCAGGTATAAGGAAACTACAACAAATAGTGAATTTTTACAATTTTTGCACTTTACTTTGAACCAATGTAAAAAATGTCTAAAAGTTGTTAAAACTTATTAGTACTAAGCTATGATTAGAAAAAAATTAACTAGTGAAATCAACTTTTACTATCTACAGACTGCATATATTAATAAATAGTTTAGAGCATTTACTTTTGCAGTATAATTATAAATTGTCATTTTTGCAAAATGTTAATCAGTTGTTGGAATGGTTGGAATTCTCTAATAAGCAGCTTTAAACTGGTTTGTACTATCAGAATGAGATTCAAGTAACAAAATAGTGTGCATTATAATTATTTAGCAGGCTATAAATATACATGGTTAGCTAAAGTATAGTCTTTTCATAGATGCAAAATATGTGCACGTTATAGTAGTGTATGAAATATATTACGTAGTTGTACTTGTTGTAGGAGGTGTACGTAGTACGTACGTAGATCGAAGTCATGTTGCTCGCTCCTCGTTTTAAATAGTTGTAAAATAGTAATTTGATAAAAATGACAAGCACTTTGTTGGTTTATGTGCGTAACGGAAAGGATTTTATTTAGGCTGTGGTTGAGCAAGTGTGAATTTTGCTGTAATGTGTGAATGGTTGGCGATAAAAGTTTGTGTTAAACAGTATCATAGAGATAGGATAGTACTGTATACGCGATAGGAAAAAGTAACTTGATCTGCATGTAAGTATGTAAAATTAGTAGCTACTTAAATTATCTTACTGGCTTGCGGGGCTAAGTTGAACTGAAAAAAAATACGATGCCAAGAAAAATAGAGTGCAGTTGAGGGAGTATAGTATAGCAAGTTAGAAAGAGGAGGAAACTATAAATTAACGTTGGTTTTTGGTGTTCTTTGCAGAATACGTCGCTATAGAATAGAGAATAGTAAAACTAACACAAGTGAAAGAGTTTAATATAGTTAAGACTGTTAGGAAGTTTTTTCGATTTTATTCTTTGTTCTGTACTTACAAGTTTTTGAGCTTTTACAACTTTGTAGATTGTCTACGGCAGACTTACCGTGGGTTTCTGCTTCATTTCTGCCTTCTATCTCTCTATTATTATTTGTCTACTATTAAAATGTGAATTGTATTGTGAGTTAGAGTCGAGTATAGTAGAGTCGTATCATACACACACGAGTTACGGGTTGGTCACACTCTAAGAAAATTTGAGTCAAAGTTGAGTGAACTGAACTCTACATTTGACTCGAAAAGGTGCTGACTGAACTTCTGAGTAAGGTTTAGTCAACCCCGTTGACTACAGCTTCCTCAACCCTATTTTACTCAACATTGGGGAGAAAAAATCAAAAAAAAATCCACGTTGGGCGTAGAAGCTCTTCCATCGAGCTTTGGAGTCGTCCGCTCTACCACATACCACCACTGCGTCATCTGAAAGATAGGTATGCATTAGCTCTACTTATCTTAGTAGGGCCTCTCGGACTGTGCGTTCAAACTCTAGAGTTACTTTTACTCAACAGTTGGGTGATAAGTAGTAAACAGTTGAGTAGGGAATGTACAAGCACAATTTTCACTCAATATAGAGTACAATTTCTACAAATAGTGATTAATCAACCCGGTTGAATACGACAATGTCAATGTTGTCGAAATTTTCACAACGTTGAGTAATGATTGATTTACTCAACCAGTTGAACTCAAGTTTTCTTAGAGTGCATAGTAGCATTACCGGTTAATGGCAACTCTTTTACAGAGTAGTTGCAAAAGTTTTAGGTTCTGCCACATTTTCTAGTTGCACGATCTGGGTGGGATATAGAAACACAGCTATCATGTTGCATGTTTTCCCCCTGTTCTTAGAGTAAAGTGAATTGAATGTGAATGATATGTATAATAGGATGTGATAGTATTATTATTATGAGAGAGAGAAGCCGTCTTTTTCTGTGTGGGCTCTTTATGCTCCGTTGTACATGCGAAAATGAAATCCTTTTTCAATTCCACAGTATTTTAGGTAATGCATATCCATGATAGATTTGTTCCCATGTAGTATGAGGTTATATAGTTGTGCCTGATACTGCAGACAAGAGATTTTATGTGATTTGAGCGTGCACATTGGTAGCATAACATGGAAAATGGGAATCTACATGCATTGTTAATGTAGTAGGCAGGTTGAGTGAATTATCATGAGCTCTTCTATCTAGCTAGCCGTGTGTTGTCTGTTTGGTTTGGCTTAAATAGAAATGTATGACTTGCATTGTATGTCAGAGCTTGTTTTAGTGAGAGCTTTGCTTTGTTGAATTTACCATGGTTCATCGTTATGTCAAATATAGGTACACTCTTCTTCTTCTTCTGTAATTCAGTGTCTGCTTCTGTTTAGGATATGGTTTTGTGGAAAATAGTTTAGTCCTCATGCTTTCTCTCTCTCTCTCTCTCTGCGTCTGTCTGTCTAGAAGTTTTGTGATATGGAGGTGATGTGCAACAGGGCGTAAAGAAAACAGTACTGAACTGAGTGCTAGATATAGAATCGAGTATCGTGAGACTTCTCTCAGTCCTGGATCCATCAAGAGAAAGAAAACGAGGAAAAATAATGAATAATGGACGGTTTCTAATGGATGAATGATTTGGTTTTCATCTTGTCGTCTCTCTTTCTGTAGCCTGTCCTTTCGTTTGATTTTCACAACCTACATAACCTAACAGTCGGCAGTCGACTACTCCTCGTGTCATTTACGTCTCTCTCTCTCTCTCTTTCTGTATGGGTATGTATCTGTTTACTAAGTCCTTTTTGGGGATTGCTAAGCACTATTTAACATGTATGTACGTCATTGCACACTTTTCCCAATAAAGGGTCTTTGAATGGTAACCGTTAGGATATCTAACTGCTGTATAAAGTGATAATGCAGACATAGCAATTGCCATTTCGAATGTAAATGTAGGTAATGGAGTGTAAATATTTATAAGTTGAGTTCTACCCTCGAGTCGAGATATCCATAAATGGAGAGTGGGAGTAGTTACCTACTTCAGAAAGTAATAGTTAATGGATTTGCTCTGTTTTTGTGTTTAGATCGGAAGGTCGTCAGAAATGCCTATAGACTTTGTTGTAATGGACACAGTAGCAGGGGATAAATCTGGTGGTGTGGACAAATCAATGCAATCAACTATATCCAGATTTGCGTGTCGGATACTTGTAGATCGGAAGCCGCCGTATCAAGCTAGAGTCTTTGCTGCCGGGTTCGACTCTTCCAGAAATATATTCTTGGGGGTAAGTAACACATATATAACAGTCTGCTAAAAGTGCAAATCTCATTTTGATAACATACTCCATCCAAGTTCAATTTCATATTATACCATTTACTTTTCTATATAGCAAATAGTATTTTGTGAGATATATGGTGCATGCATGTTATGTCTTCCGGAAAGAAAAGCAAAAGAAACGCATTATTACACTGTACGAGAAAAGAATAACGTCCACGAACGCGTACAGTTCTAACTGTGTATCAAGCGTAGAATTTTTATATTTGTGAATGTGTAGGAGTGTCATTCTTGGAACAGAGAGTGTTTGCAACGGAATTTTATAGGCTTACTATATGCAATGCATTTTTGGTAGTATGTACGATGATAAAGTTTTCAAAGTTAAGGTAAAACTTTATTATTACATAATCTCTTTGTGGGGCCGACAAAGTATATAATATAGATAGGCATATATAGGAGGACGAGATCTATTTGGGACTGGGACTGTATAAGAAAGTATGCGTGGTTATTCTATTTTCACGAAAGTTGGCATTCAGTTATTTCACATTTCATGCGCGTAGACCATTAACAATTGCTTGGTTCACTCTTCCTTCTCCCGTTCTGTTCACTGGAGTCGAACTTTGATCTTCGCTCTTATGTACTTCTCATTCTCACCCAAGTCAAGATCAAATGGTGTGAAATTCCCTAAGTCTTCTCGTCCATTTTGAGCTTTGTGAAGTTGTTAGATGTTGATGATCAAATCCTGAAAGTTTTCTTCGGTCAGCAGAACAGAACATTGCCGTGACATGCCATGAGCCAAGTTAAGACTATACGGCACTTTCAGAATTTCACAGGCTTCTTTCTCTTTCCAACTCTTTCTCTTATCGAAAAACAGTGCGCAGTATATTATGTATTTTATCCTCTTTCATATTAAGTCTAAGGCTAATGGTAGTTGGGAGCACCTAAAATTACTTTTTTCTTTGATAGCTACTACGTTCGGAGTAGATGGGAGATACTACATAGAGAGTATGATATCTTAAAAGATATTTCATTACATTGAAATGAACTTAGTTCGGTTCGTGTTAGCATTTTGACATTATTGGTGAGTTAGGGCGAGATGCGTATCTTTAATCGAATTATGTCCTAATGACTGGCTTCTTTGTGCTAGTGACGCTCGCTCTTCCTCTTAAATCCTTACAAACTATAATACTATAGAATAGACAATGTTATTTTAGTTATTTAAGGGATTGGTTGAAAGAACTGTACAGCTACTCTCCTACAATGCCATTAACCGAATGAAAAGAAATGATCAGAGAGCAAAGGGTGGATTTATTTCCAGAACCAGACTACGCGGTGATCATTATTATTGGATTATCTTGTGATTGGTTTACATTGTTTATCTTCAGAGAGATTCCCATTATTTATTACGTTAGATCTGTGTTTCCTACTAAATTACATTTATGCTTCGCTTGACTGCTAATAATTGTCCGTTCAGGATTATCATATGCTCATATCTAATATCACCCTCTGATAATATATGATTCTATATCCTATATCAGTGTTGTAAACATAAATGTCTATTAAGATCGAAAGGGCTGATTCTATTATTAAGTTGAACTCAGTGGACGTGCTATTATGATAACGGATTTGGATGTTATTTTAATAATAAATGCAGAGGAAGTGAAGAGATCGTGAACAACGTGAGTGTCTGAGCTAAAAGCGTAAAACCTCTGAGTTAAGCCAAAGGATCGTGGAACAGTGCCCTTTGGCATTTCGTTTTGTTTTATTTGATGTTTAATGTGGACGTGAACGACTGTGTCTCATGTGAATTTGTTCTGCATGTCCGTTGTGTCGGCTCAGCAGTTTGTTTATTACACTTTCCTCTCTCTCTCTCTCCTTCTCTTCACTTCTCTATTATTTTAGTAGACTCTCTATTTTATTGTTGTCAGGAACTCTGTGTATAGAGTCAGTGACTAACTCTTTTAGGATCAAGTTAGTTGACGACGCGGTTATGATCAATTCAGTTCAGTCAGAGCTATACCATTGTTTTTTCTTCTGTAGTAATACAATATTCTTCATTGTGGTGTCTTTTTCATTGTTTTCCATTGTGGTACTGCCAGTAGTTTGCATGATGTATTTACCAGCAAAACTGATTGGACTTGTCGTAACAATAAACTGAATCAAATTGCGTATTTAATTTTGTTGTTTCTAGCTCCGTAGACGTTTTTATGACTGGAGGTTGTGAATTATTCATACTTCGTCTCAAGAAACTACCTATATATTTGTTTATAGTCTACTAGACGACATAATGTGATACGATTGAACCATTTTTTATAAGTCTGAAGTGTAAGAAGAGACGATATCGTTATGTTATGATGACTGCCGACTGGTATAAAATTTTATGATAGAGTCGTTACGCGTTTTCATTATGATCTAATTAGGTATTCTATTTCATGTTTATTGTTTTCAAATAGGGGGTTGGCCAACCTTTAGGGGGTTGGCCAACCTTTTTCCCATTACATAAGGATTATTGCTAGAACGCGTTACTAATGTGGATGCCTGCGGAGTTGAAATACTGTTCATATATGGTGATCTGCGTAGCAGGATTATACTACTTTTCGCACACTGGATTGAGTTTTGTAGATGACCATAATATAAATAATTTGGGTAATAGGGCACATGACATTTTTCTATCGTTTCGTAGACTTAGTTAAAGTTATGGTGTGTGAATTTGCAATATGAATCAAATTATCTGCTTGGAAAGAATAAAATTCAAAGAACGGAAATGATATAGACATTTGAATGTATTTAGAGAGAGAGTTCGTGTCAAAGAGAAATATAACTAGTGACACTTGTTTGGATATAGAAGAAAAATTCAAATACATTGAAGAATAGGGATGTACAGATTTTAAGTAGAGTCATAGAGTGAGTTAAAATAGGAGAATAGGAAGAGGAACTAATGGGCGGAGTGCTTAAAGCCTTTACTTAAGTTAAGGACGTCTTTTTAGGAGTCAAGTATAATGTGATGTGGAATTAGTGAAGCTGGAATGAAATTATTTTCAGAGCTTTAGGAATTTGCATGGCATTACTTGTGAAATGAGAGCGGGAGGTTTGAATAAATTGAGAGCGGGAGGTTTGAAAGTAGGAGGTGAAATTATTTCCTCTCATAACTTTAATTAATTTTAATTATTAATTACGCTCTAAAGTCTCTCTCCTTACCTCAACGATTAATATTTATCAGTTATACTTTACGACTCTCAAAGTTAAAAGTCAAACTCCCTATTTCGGTGTGCTAAGAACGAAAAAGTAACATAACACACACACTGTGCAATCCTATCAACAATTACTTCGTTAAAATTACCCATATTATATAGAATCTGATTCGTTCCTCTATATATAACATTTCGATAAAATAAGTTTGAATCTAATAATCGTTCCTCAAGCAAAGAATTCAGCACAATATTATCCCGCCATCATGTCACCACCAGAGATCAGAAAGGGCTGGACATTACCAAGATCTCCTACTAATACTGTCGAAACGAGTGCTGTCCAGGTTGAACCTACTCCCACTGAAAAACTGATCTTACAAAAATTGGACAAACTCGAAACAAACTCGACAAATATTCTACTAGAACAAAGGGCACTACGTTCCGAGTTCGACTCTATAAAACAAACGGTAAAAACCCTTACAGACGACAACGTGGCCCTAAACAAAAACTTCGAAAAAGTGCAGCAAAGAGTGACTCAACTTGATTACAAAATAGATTCTCTGGCAACCGCCAGCACCCCAGATGGACAAATCGCGGAAATAACTAGTCGGATTATAAAGAAAAATAACTTAATATTCTTTGGCATAAGTGAAAATGATGAATCCAATAATAATGCTCTCTTAAGACAACTTCTCTCAATAATTCTACCGGGACAAGACCTACAAAAATACTGTGAAAGAATCGGTCAGGTTAAACCTACAGCCAAAACCCCAAGACCCATCAGACTGAAGCTGAACTGTCCACTTGCGCAAAAAACTGCTTTTTCCAACTGCAAACTCTTGAAAGATGTAAAAGAGTTGAAAGGTGTCACTGTTCGTAAAGATCTCACATTAACTCAACAAAAAGAAAATAAATCTTCACCAATTGCCCTACGTACACGAATGAATACTAAACGGAAAATAAATGATGATCTACAGCAGCCACAACAAGCACATCACTCCAAAAAGAAAAGAAACAGTACAGTTGACCTGATGGACACGGAAACAGCTGATCAATGACTCACACAACTAAGTTTAACTCAACCTGAACCTGATAACCGACCAGACACCCATCTGAACTGTGAGCTTAACAACCCTGATGTTACTGACATTATTCCTAATAATAAAATTTCTAAATGTAAGCAATTCAGTCTCTGTCACCTAAATATACAATCATTATGCAATAAGATTTTAGAAGTAAGTCAATTTTTGGAAATACACAAATATGATATGTTTTGTATAACTGAAACCTTCTTAAAAAGTGATATATTATCTCCAAACTACTCCGACTACAATATCGTCAGAAATGATAGAGAATATAATACGCACGGGGGAATAGCAATTATAATAAGGAAACATCTTAAAGTTAATAAGTTCAACTTTCCTAACTGTATATTTGATATAAGTACAAACATTGAAGCATTGGCAATAATTGTACAACTGAATCTCAACAAATCTTTTATTCTTGTATGTGTATATAGAGTACCTG
>JABASI010003920.1:0-15241 GCA_019776505.1 Tomocerus nigrus | reverse complement strand
CAAAAGAAAGAAAGTGAAAGCTAAAGCATTGTTAACAAATAATAATTTTTAATCTGGATTCTGAGCCTGTATGCATATACGCTAAATACTAAATATATATAGTATACGTATGGAATGTATTCCTATTATTATTTCTATAAGGACAGTAATATTAATGTGTAACATGGAATAGATTCTCCAGGCTTTTTTATTCTCGCTCCTACATAGTAATTATAGGTATTATTCATTAGCATCTGTTACCAACTGTGCTCGCTACTAATATCTGATTTACATATAGGCTCACTTTCTCTCTACGCGTATTTATACATAGAAGGGAGATGTGTTTATGCAAGTTAGGAGACGGAGTGATGCTATTGAGTGGGGATAATATTCAAGGCGGGGAAAAGAGAGTGAAGGAAAAGGAACCATTAGATGGATCATATTGCCTAGTTTTAGCCTTAATTGGTTTCCTAATTAGCCTGCTATTAGAGAGACTCGACTACTGAAAACAGAATCATTATAACCGCGTGATGTTCACTCACATTCAACAGCTCGTGTCTACTTCAACTCATTCGAGACTAGGCCTGATGGCAATTTCCTATGTCGTTAATAAAACCCTTCCATGTTTTCCTTATGGCATAAAATAATACACCGTGTCGACTCTACCTTCCTTTCCTACTACTTTTCTTTACCTTATTATAACAAATGCACATCTATACTTNATAATACACCGTGTCGACTCTACCTTCCTTTCCTACTACTTTTCTTTACCTTATTATAACAAATGCACATCTATACTTGTGTTAATATCTAATCTGCCTTTCTCTCACTGCTCACATACCCTTACAGCATGCATATTCAAACTATGCTGCAAACAATACCAATACTATTCTATACGACACAATTTACAAAAATCAAACGTTACAGTTTTTGCAATTTTATTAAACAATAAAAAATTCACTTAAAATATTTTCCGTTGTAATATATTATTATTTATTACATAATAAATAGTTTTGTATAATGTATTTAATTTGTATATTTTTTTTTTGTTTTCAAATGCTTTCAGATGTAGAACTACTTACCTCAACCGAATTGTTCTTTTTGAATGTGATTAGCATTGGGTGTAGATGCTTCAAGGATTTTCCGAGTTTTGGAGTTTTACTATATATCTTTTGCCACAAAAGGAATGGGAGAGATACATCCTATTAAAAAAACAATTTTAATTTCATCTGTGGTAAACTTTTCATGATTAATTTTCTGAACCCATTTATGGCCAGATTGTTTGAGTTGTAACGTAGAGGTAGAGTGTAGGATATTTGACATAGGGCTTGATTTGGCCGTTGACTTTCTTGTGCAGTAAGTGCAGTAATTATTTATTTATGAAAGTAAAGGAGTAGACAGATTATACTGTCCATGCACTAATTCCATGTAGTTAGTAATAATCATGCAAGAGGGTTGTTTTCACTAACGGCTATTAGGTAATTAGAGGGAAGTCTACCTGGAACCTCTGTTTATTGTGTCATAATCAGGGATGGATGGGTTGTAGCGGTGATTCTGCTCCTATTATAATGTAAGGCTTCGTAAAGTTTTAATGGGTAGCTACTAAATAGTAGAAAGTCTCACCCTTGAAGCACTTTGCTCGTTTCCTTCCTTCCTTGTCCTTATTTGTCTCTTGGGATTTGTATCCTTAAGAGAATCATTAACCTGTTCATGTAACTTAAACCCGTAACTTTCAGCACGTTGCAGGCCGGGATGCATGTTATCATGAACATTATACTTCCAGTTCTTTGCTCATGTTTTTCCATCCTGACTTCATTAATTAATGTTATTAAATTGCTTTTAGTAGCTTTCTTTTAATTTAAAACACTCGAGCATTTAGAGAGACAGAGGGTTTGATTGCACTGCATAAAGTGCATTCATAAAGTAAATTACGATGAATCTTTTATGTTCTAGGAAATATACATCTCGCTATACTACTATCATTCGAGTCTTAAGAGCAATTTCATAACTCATCATCTAACATAGACATATATACAGATATTTCTAATAGAGTCCTATTCCCGAACAGTTATGTATTATGATCCTAAAAATAGTAAAGGATCTTTTGTGCCATTAAATCCATTGTATATCCACAATTACTTTTCGCATATGCAGAGATTTAGGTAGGAAAGTGAGGCTAAGATTAGGAGAGTGATGTAGTACATGAGGGATCTTTTTAGTATTTTGCATAAAGTTGGTATGCTGTCAGATGGGAGTGACAATGAGAATGTTTTACAATAAAAACGGGAAGACGTCAGAGGAGCGTAGTCTGCTGGCTGGCTGGGTCTGGGTGAGAAGAGGAATGAGTAGGTAGACTGATATTTAGGCAGTTGGAGAATGTATTGCCTTTATTAGGAGTAAAGGGGTGGCAGCTGTATAAAAATGTATGTAGATCTTCCCTGTAAGTATAAGTGGATGTGGATGGGATATGAGTAATGTAAAGCGTGGAGAGTGGAGGAAACGGGAGATATCACATGAGATATCAGAGTGTGTCCGTTCTGGTAGACGAAGAACTTTACAGTTGCATAGACAGGCCACTTACATTGAATTACATTATATTTGTATGGAGAAAGAGAGGAGGATATCGTGACGAATCTTATCCTTCCGCGTCGCGTTTCCTCCTCTTCTCCTCTCGATGATAATTCGAGACGTCGTTTCATTGACGCTCTGAAATTGGTTTGCTGTCGATCTTCTCACTATCAGCACCAATCTCTCTCTTTACTTCACTTCAGTTTAGTTCACTTTCGGGCAGAATTCCTTTTCCCTTTCTTTCCCATATATTTTGTACATGTTACTTTGAATTCCTCGCCATCTCCACTCTTCAAAACTTAGGAGAAAGGAAAGAGCGTGAAAGATCCTCTAAGCAAAATAGCATCACATTCACATTGCATCACATCACATCACTCACTCAATCTCCACGAAGGAAAAGCAAAGACGCAGCTCAGCCATCCACACACTACAAAGCTTGCCCAAGGTATCTCATCCAAATGCCTCTCTCTCTTCTTCTCTTCTCTCTATGTACACAGACAGGACAAGATAGCCGACTTAGGAAGCTACACAGCCCACTTTCTCCCTCAAATTCTCTTTCCTCAATTCAACACTCGCTTTTGCTCCATATTTGTGTGTCGTCGTTGGCAAAAGTGTCTTTCACCCGCTCCTCGTTTACATATTTCTATGTCGAGTTGCCACTTAGGAATCTCATTTTGAATGTTATATACCCCCACTAGCTACAGTTATACTATATAGGTATACTAGGTACAGTGCATCATACTGTATTTATCTATTATATTTATTTCATGCTTACTTGCCCATCTCAAGAAAAACTCATCGATTTCTCTCATTTCAAGTCAAACCACAAATTGAATATTTTGCCATGGACGACTTTCTGCATTCTTTCCTGCACTCAGGATGCACTGCACTACTTTTTTCTGTTGTGCTAGCTGGACTACTTATCTTACTGTGTCTCCTACTACAAATACTTGCCATTATTTACTCAGAATGTCAAATCATCTAAAGTCTGTCCTGTTGTAAATTTATTTCTATTTCGAATGTATTTTTACTAGTGTCACTTGAGAAGGATTGACCACAACTCCTTGCCTTTTATTTATGTAATGTTATTTGTAAGAAGTAAAAGTCAGCGTCTGAAAGAAAGCAATTAGTTTGTGAAAGAGAAATGTTGATATCAATCTTTGTTTGAAAGGAGTAGCTCACTTAAAAGGGATGGAACTTTTCAATAGAGACATGCATAACAGTGTTCTGTTTCATCGAGGCCATAAATAAGCATGAATATGGAGTAAGATTATGTACTCGATAAATTTTGACACAATAGCCACTTCATGAAACAGAGCAACAGGTTGAGAGAAATATCGCTATACTTTATCGTCACGAACAGACTTTAGAAGCATTAATACGTAAGCTGTAGTGGTATTTAGTTGCAGTGGTACATAAGACCCGATCTCTAGCAGTGGAGTTAGATTAGAATGCTCGACGAAAACGAAATTCTCCCTTCATTTCACAATCGCTTGATACCCCAACATCAGTGAGTCATAGGTTGACAAAAATATCTGTCCAAGTTACCTTCTATTAGGCTTCTATGCACACATTCTTTTATTGATTTAATGATTATATACTCAAAAGAAGTAAATAGCATTAAATACATCTAAAATATATATATATAATAAGTATAATATTTATAATATATAATAAATAGCATTAAATTGTTCCTAATGCTACTTACTGCACTTTACAGTGCCTACTTTGTCTAGATATTTCATTAGCTTTCGTGGAATCGAAACTTATATTCAATCTGCATTTGTTATAATGGATATATTTAATTCAAACAGGATTTTATTTCTTTCTGCATTGGATAGAAACACTTATTCTTTAATTCTTGGCAGTAATTTTCAAAATTACAATGAAAATCAACATGAAAATCAATCTTTCCATTACACTCTGGAAACCTACTTCCAAATTATCTAGATGTGTCTTCGTGTGTTCTATTGCGCAATTACAATGTTTTGGGTTACGTCTTCGTGAACAACTAAAACTAAATGTATGTATGTATAAGAATAGTTTTATTTATTATGGCTGAGGAAAGGGGTTAACAGAAGTCACAATAATTCTCCATCCGTTGCTCATAATTTTTGCGGATTTTCCGAATGATGGCATCTAATAGAGTGTGGATTACGAGGGCTTAGTCAGTTTGCTTTTGAGCGGGGATGCGAGAGAAAGTACATAATATATAATGATAACTAATCCTACCCGTGCTCGCACTTCGGACATTGACATGGTGGTGGGTGAACCATAGTTTCCCTATTATTGTGTTTTCTTATGGCACATGTAGGCGTCTGTTTTGAGATACGGGACTTACCAGTCTTCCCACAAATAGACAAATATCATATAGCATTTACTTACTACGCAGTATTGCATATCCCTGGATTTGTGACTATTCTAACACATAACTGCTGTTCTCTGTCCTTACCATCCGTATTTATAATGTATGTGGACATGTAGCATAATACTTATTATGCTGTATAAGAGCAATTGAGAGAGAGCAGAGAGTGCATATAATGAACATGGACACTACAAGAAAAATCACTGTGACTCATTCTCTAACTCATCTTCTGCCCACAGTCCATGCGTAATTCTCTTACCCGTATGTAATGTAATCCTTTTCAAGGAAATATTGTAGCTACATACAATAAAAAAACTAACATTGTACTGCCGTGCGCATCGTTAGTATGATTGGTCCTTATTTACTAAAACAGTGTAACATAAGTATAATATGTTTTAGAAATGATCTGATAATTTATTTAATGGCCATAATGGTATGTGGTTTTCTGATATGGACCTAGTATAAGAAAATTTTCATTTATGCAATGTTGGAAATGGCCAATTAAATGTTATTTCTCCGATTTTTTAAATTTCATTTTTTATCTACGTAACGAAAATTTATTTTTCTACTAGAAGAGTTATTAAGTTATATCAGATATTAAAATAAATCCTGATAGATATCCACTGGATCTTTTCAAGGTTCAAACCCCTCACATTGTGAATCACTACAAAATTTTTGGAGAGTTTAATGGATAAATTGTGAGATTTTGGAAAACAGAATTATTTTGAACGAGAAGAATACAGTGGAGCAGAAAGATTGATGGGAGCATTAACACCCATATCCATCCGTCCATCCTCATATTCAATATCTATATATGTCCATTCCATTTATTTCACGTCCGACTGACCAAATCACTTAAGTAAAAGCTAAGCCAACTATTTCTTCTATCTGGGGTTATAATATTATAATGTATAGCTTATGCGGTTTGCCACTAATCTGAAGGTCCAGATTACAATATTATCTGTATCAAGCAAGGGAGCACATTTCTCTGTAAGATTGACTTTTTCCATTTTAGTAAATATCTCTATAACATTTTAGTATTCAATATTCCGTATAGGAGAAAGCAGACAGATACTTATTTAGGTGCACGCTATGAAGAGAGATATACCTATACATATATTATAGGGAAAGTAGAGTGTCTACTCAAGTTTTGGGCTTGTCGGGAATTTTGTGCCGTCATTCTTTTAAGATGAGTAACGTCAACCGAAATCGGGTTTGGAGTACTCAAATGTGGGAGAAGATACGAGACCAATAAGCCACCAGTGATGACTGTCATTAAGCTCATTCTTTCCGTTACGAATCTTTCTGGCAGCGTGTAATATAATGTAATCGTTTCCCCCTAATGATCTCGTATCCAATAACCGTGATAATAATCATAACTCAGCTCTATCTGTCACCTCCGGTCAAACCAAGAGTGCCTACTAAAGGGATTAAATTACTAACTCATGCTTGCCTTCCTTTGCAATTACAAGTGCCTTAACACACTACACTGACTACACTCTAAATTAATTGAAATTAATGATTTAATTTTCTAAGAAATAATTATTAAAATGTAGCCAGAGCACAGACAGATCTCATACGTATTTAATAATGTTTCTACATTTATTAGTAATATATTAGAAGCCTTTATTAAATAAATACTAATATTGTAATATTTGATACATTTAATTCAGTCAGATAACTTATCCCTTTGTGGTCAGAATAATTTTAAATAAATAAATAATTTACAATTGTGCGTGCATGGTGTAATATATCAAAGTGTAGTCTCGTCTCACGAAACGGATACGTTTTATTTTTAGGCCTAAGTGTATTAAGAAACATTAGTAATATTTGTTGGTTTATTTTGTGGTATGTTAACGTGAAGAATTTATAATGAAAGAAGAAAGGGCTAGATGGGTTGGTACGTAAACACACTTAGCGGATGAAATCTACGTGAAAGTTAGCGTATGCTGTGTGTGTGCGTACTTGGCGGGTAGGTGTGGAAATTAGCCTTAATGTAAAATGAAGCTGCTTTTAATGACAAGATAATGGAGGAGATTCATTCATAATTTAATGAATAAAGTAAAGAGAGGAGACAAGAGTTGGTCTTTGACAAACAAAAGCTCTGACAGTTTTCTCCTCGAGCGTGAGTCTAAGGGCCGCTTCCCAGAGACGCAGTCTTAAAACAGAAAGGGGAAGAAAGGAGCTGTGGAGGCTTATCGTACACAACTCAACTCACAATCAGTTCTAGTGTGTGATTGTCAAAACTTGCCGTTCTGCTATATAGAGTAAGCCTATAGTAGTATTTAGTATAGTTGTATAGTTTGTAGTTGAAGAACTGCTGAAGTCTAGTGTAAGAAGCTCTGTAAATATTCCGTATACTTAGGTTTAGAGTGAAAGAGAATTGCTAAAGCCACTGATGCACTTTGGGTTGACATGCTCTGTAAGCAATGGGTTTTCTTGTGGCAAAGTGTATTGTATTATTGTATATGTGCTGTTTGTATCTTATCTTACGTTATAAAGAGGATACATACATACGCATAAGAGTCTAGATAAATAATGCAATAAAGTGACAACTGTTGCGTGAATATTGTACAAAGATCTGACAAGGCTTCTTGTTAACAAGAATTTCACACTGAATACTCAAATATAAGCAAGGGAAACCACAGGACTCACTAAAACAGACGTTCTCTACTAACTCACTCACATGAAATAGCAGAACTTTGATAATGTTTAACAACTTTGTTCCAACCACTAACAAACGAAATCTGAGCCAATTACTCAATTATAAGGTTATCTTTCTAAAACAAATGCAAATTACAGCAGAAACTAGAAACTATAACTAATTGCGCACATTGTATTATTTTACCATGGAATTGTTTGAAGAAAGTAAGTAGCTTCTAGTAGTAGCATTTATTTTTAGACTAGTGAGTGGATTCAATTGTTTTTTCATGGGTGTTTATTTATTTTTATTGTAGAGAAAAATATTTTATTCGCATAACGGGAGAAAGCAAAGAAAGGAAAGTGAAGTGAAGCCAAGGGACTCTGTTTGTTTCCCCTTATTCCATCATCGGGACTTTTAAACCGACATTCTAAAGATTTCCCTGAGAATTTCATCGTTGTAGAAAGGTCCCTGTGGGATTTTCGTTGATGGAAGTGATGCTTCTCTCCTGTGCTTCACTCACTTATTTCTCTGTGTTTACTGCATGTATTTTTCTAAGGTAGGCAAGTGTAGAAGTTATATCTGTATAGAGCACTCAACATTGTACAAGTCCTTACATACTCGTTCACTTTCATTTTATACATAATAAAGTACGCGTGTATCTATATGTGTAAAAACTCTGTAGATTCCTAAATAGATAGAGCATAGTTGGTAGGGAGGGAGGATGAAGCCGAGGTTGCTACTTCCACTTGACAATTCCCCGTGCACCCCCAACATAAAATAAAATTCTGAGCTTTCCCTTCCTGCCCGATCTTCTCTATAGCTATATACCTAGGTATATAAGTATATTAGAACAACCCTTCTTATTCTCGACTCATACATGTCAAAGTTAACTGTATAGATTGGCAGTATTAGTATTTATATGTAAGTACTAGTCTGAGTAGCCTCGTAGTCACATAATGGATGTGTGTATACATAGAGCAATACATAAGCGAGATGGTGAAATTTGGGAGAAAGCAGTAGGGAAGTGAAGAGAGAGAGAGAGAGAGAGGAAGAAGAAAGAAAAAGTCAACACAAAGATAATGTCCTGAAGAGCTCTTTCCTTCCATTTTTTAATCGGCAGAACAACCATTTACAAACTGTGAAACTTTTGAGGGCTCTTTGTTTGTGTACTCTCTCTGCGGTATATCTTGTCCTCTGAAGGATCTCTTGTCGACACAACTTTAGCATTAATGTTCGCGTCTCTTCCTCTTTCACCACTAACTTATTAACTAGAGTCTCCGTAACTTCCTCACAGGTTAAGGACAATAGTACATTTCTTACCTGCACTGCGGAACAAATTTATATAGCCTCATTCTGCATTAACTCACATTACTATATCCCACTAGCCTCAATCTAGCCAGAGAAAACTTTTCCTAATGCAACTTCCCTTTCTGCCTCTATCCCACCAAGACACTTTTTACTACAAAGATTTACTTATTCCAGGCCTCAATGAAGTCAAACGCTGAAATTTCCCGTGACTTCCCATTATACTTACATTATAATAATGCTATTCATGTATATAAATTAGTAGTTTCAAGTAGCTAATATTAATAGGGACATTATCCTATGCCTTCCAACACGAAAATCCTAAACTAAACTTTAAGATGAAACAGTGCACTTGAATTTGAATATTGATGGTAGTTCTTTCACTATTTTTCCCTGTGATGTTTCTCTTCAAATGACAGCCGGCAGGGAAGTTGAGTTGAACGCTGAGCGTCTTAACCAGTGCCTATGTGCACTCAAGAGATGAACGCTTCAAATACAACACTAAAGTTAAACAAGTCACATTTGAGTAGAATGAAGTACTCTTAATAGTCTCATATCCGAGCAAAACGACCCTAACTCTTTAATGCTATTGATATCGCTAAGCATCTATTCCTACATAAGGCTACAGACTAGGCTCCTCTCCAACCTATTGAGAGGCCATGACGAAATTGCAGCAAGACAATGTCGTAAACTATAAACTCTAATGCGTTCCGCTCATTCTTTGTTTTATTTTCTAGTTCCACCGAACATTGATGACTCCATGAGCAGTTCTGACGTAATAGTGCGTGAAAACGCCAATGTTTCACTCTCCTGCCATGCTACTGGATCCCCGGAACCCACCGTCAAATGGCAACGTGAGGACAAAGGCGAAATGAAAATAAACAAAACTCTCATAGGTAAAACACCAAAATTACATCTAATTAAATGTAACAACTTATTCCTTTTCTATTTATTTTAGTAACAAATCTTTTATTGCACATATGAGAAAGAATTAGGTTTATTTGTTGACGCGGTGGGTCTTTTCACATTTTAAATTTCCAACTTCTAACTTAATCTTTTTTTTACAGTTCGAGATTGGGATGGGGACAGTTTGGAGTTGACCAGGATTAGTCGTCTGGACATGGGAGCATATATGTGTATTGCCTCAAATGGAGTTCCCCCTGCCGTATCCAAACGAATCAAGATCTCTGTTGACTGTGAGCATTTAAAATCATTTCTTTAAAACTAGCTCCATATATTTTTAGCCCAGAAACATGAAATTTGACTCACATTTAGCATGCAAATGAACTTTAGTCTTCGAACAGCTTAATGACATATTTTAGTAATTATTTTATGCAATAGTGATTCGTCCATTAGCGATATTGCAGTTGAATTGGCACATCTGTTCGTTATTTGTAGAGAGGAGCGGCATAAGAAACGAGAAGGTATGTTTACTAGATTTAGCGACTCAGAGGAAGCAATTACTTCATATCTAACCGAGTTATTAACAAAATCTCATTTAGAAATCACCACCGGGCTGATTGTTTCTATTTTGCGACTCATTATAATGGCCAACGCATATATAGGAAACCGTATTTAGCAGTTTACAGTGCAGGCCACATTAACATAGAATCCAATTCATACGACCAGAAAGCAACCTGAAGTCTACAGACGCAGACGTGTACAGAGTAATTATTTAGTTTTCGAAAGATAGTGGACGGAGTGGAGCAAAACAATAATGAATACAGTAAATATCAAAATGTAACGAGAGAAGATGATAGTATGTACATGTAGTCCTGTTCTTTCTGTTGACTACTCCTACACTTATAGACTTGTTATTATTGTGCTGCATTTTGAATGGTGTTATGCCATGTGATTTTACATGATGTTAGCCAAGGGCACAGATTGAGTAAATTGCAAAACAGAGCTAATCGTCGCTCGGGCTGCATAGGACGCTCCGTTAGCCTTAAATTGAATCGCCTGAGAGAAACGAGGGTTTTTGGCATATTTAAGTAGGAATTTGGGCAGCAGAAGGTTGTTATGTTATCTACTACTACATAGCTTTATGTTATATGATGTTATGTCGATTGATGTTGATGTGCATCCCTCGACTATCTCTTCTAAATGAGCTAATGTATATATGTGCTTACTTTTACTATTATCCCTGTTCTGGTATTTGTCCCTATCAGACCTTAGTGTATTTATATTATTATGATCTATCTCTATATGCAGCTAGTAGCCAACAGTAAATAGTAAATAGACAATAGGAAAGAAGAGATGAGGATATAAGAGAAGGCAATGAATGTTGTGGCACCAGCTGGTTCTTTCATCAAATCAGACTCATAAAAGGCTTCTTTCTTTTCCACTGCCATGTCTGATAAAGGGAGAAGTATCAGATCAGAAGATATTCGCCACTACCAGCAGCACCAACTTCTTTCTTCCTTCTTGCATTCCGTTTCTATTTCCTTGCCCCACACTCCTCTTTCTATTTCGGTATCAACAGTCGCAGTTTAAGAATGCTCTGCTAGATATATTAGAGTTTTTGACTGGCTACATATTTCATATAAGAATCTTGTCATGTGTCACATCTGAACTAACAAGTCAGTCTTGTCGTGTCTTGTTTTGTCATTTCTTGTCTGCTCATGTCCTCCCCTTGTACGGTTCTCTTCTGTTTTGTTTGTACTCTCCTTCTGAGGATCATCAAGTGACATTCAATTGAATTCTATACAACTCTCACTCAATAATCTCAGGCACAATCAATCGAAATACAACTCATTCACACTTACGCATTGCATCACAGCGGTAGTCCCAGTCAACTCAAATTAAACCATGACAGGCTATGCATAGATGCAATCAGTTGGGACTTGCAACTCAACCATTCACCACCACTTTTCTGTGTACGTACTACTCACTCATGTCTAATAAATATAAGTATATCTATATTTTCTATCTATTCAGAATCAGTTGGGAAAAGAAAACTATTATTAGTCTCACAGTCAGTTATTTATATCTGGGCTCCTTCCCTTCTTGCCTCTCTGTTAGCTTTCACTTTGAATTGAGTCACATAATAATAATAGAAGAGGAGTGTTATGGCATGCAAGCAATGCACTTTGCTTTGTTAATCTCAACATCTGTTTTCTATAGACAAGTAAAAGTCGCGCGTACACGTAGAGGAACATGAATGTCCACGTTTTGTTCCATGTATTAAGGTAGTACATACTACTACATAATAATATAGTAAAAAGATATCTTTTTCATTTCCTAGTCGACTATGGAGAGATATTAGCACAGTGTTTGTATTAAGTATGGAGAGATAGAGAAAATGTGGATTAAGAGTGAATAGAATGCAAGTCTATTGGTTGTCATGTTTTGTCGGCTTTGAGTGTGAGATATGAAAAGGAGAGAGGGAAAGGAAGCAATCAAATGGGGTGAAGGATGGAATAAATAAAGAATCGAAAGGAGTGAATTGCGTTGCATTGCTCTATCTACCTCTACACACGAAAGAGACCTCCTCAGTTCAGTTCAGTCCAGACTAGTAGTAGTGGGAAGAGATTGAAGATAGTAGCTTGTTTTGTTGGTGTGGTTGGTGTGATGGTGTGGTGATGTGATGTGCGTCTCATTTATCGGGATAAAGCAAAGCAACCTCTTTAATCCTCCTCCCTTTCCCTTCCTCTCTAAACCTTTCTCCACATTGCGTAGAAAGTGCAAATATTCCTATTCAAACTAAGCCAAGCCACATTTACTTAGAGCAATCTATTAGGATAGAAATATACAACAACCTTTCTTGCACTCTTCTTTCCTATATAAACCTATAGATCCTTCATTCTTCCTCGTGTTTATGTAGGTAGCTTTTCTACTACTCAAGCACAATCAGCCTAAAAGACACATTGAGAGAGCAAAGGAGTTCTTTCATTTAATTTCACACGCGCTTTTCTTTCCTTCACATTATATTTACTACAAACAGTGCATATCTGAGGAATAGGGAAAACCAGATCCGTTCTTCTCATTGTGGCATGTGGAGATTCTGTTGACTTGGCTGTTGTAATGTAAAGAATCCCGGCCACTACTTAGGAGGGCGAATGAACAAAGCTCCTTTCTCTTCACTCTTCCTTCCTAAAGAATTCTATGTGTACTATCCCCTCTGCCAAGTTGCATTTTCTGTGTCAGATGCGTGTCGTTTATTAGTGTTGTGCAACATCTGTTTTGATGCGTGCATAATTGCTTACTCTATCCATGCTTTCTCCACCGCTCAGCCTTTAAACAACTAAAATATGGGTTGACTTTACTTTCCCTTTCTCTTCGCCCATTTTACACAGCACCGTTCATATCATTTTCATATTAGGACACACACAAATTCTAATTTTTTACTAGGTACTCATTTTCTTACACTGAATTTAATTTAATTTTTGTATATTTATATTCCCCTCCAGCATTTGTAATGATTTCGGTTTTTATGCTAGTTAGAAGTCGTAGATAGGTGAAGAAGCAGCCAGGTGAATCAGAATCAGGAAATGCTACAATACATGCATGAACCTGATCAGCGTTTATTATGATTAGGTATTATATTATTATACTTAAGTAATTCATATCGGCAAAAGAGACATGTTTGACATGTATGTAATGTTAGAATCAGGAAATGTTACAAAGCACGCAGGACCCTGATTACTGTTACAGATGGGTGCTCAAGCACTAATTGTGCTAAAAGTTTGTTACTGAATATTGTGAGAATTATGCAAGATAACAGTGTGTGTGTGAGTCGTATACTTAGGTATCTGTGTTCCCAGTTTCCTCGATTAGGCGCACGTTCCATTACCAAAGTTTCTTTTCTTTATTTGCTGTGCATTGTACTTTTGAGTTTTGAATAGAGGCTTTTCCAGTCAGCTTTTCCAGTTGTTAATTCCATATTGGGACAGGGAATGCAACCACAGTCATTTCCTTTCAAAACCAAAACGACACTGTCACTGCTGCAATACGCATTGTACTTAGTTTTGAAAATATTAATACTTTCTTTTGGGAATGGAGGGAAAGTAGTGAATGTGTGTGGCACGCATATACTTTGGGATATTTGGGCGTAATACTGTGTCAAAGATTGGATATCCACTTTAGTGTTGGAGGAAAGCATAATGGAAGAAAGTGCTGAAGTCTTGGATAGATTAGATAGGGACACTGTGAAAGTCGTTTGTTGTATGTATTTTTGTTCGACGAAGAGAATGTATAGGCTAATGCATAAGCGTAGGAGTTATGAGAGAATTTACGTTCAGATATGTAACAGATGTGCATTTTCGCTCCTCCTCGACTTCAGTCGGATTTTCTCCACTTTTATTTTATTTTGCATTATAAACTAAAGCAGGGACTTCTTAGCTCCTTCAACTTAAGTAAGAATACGGAAGCTCAACTTTCCTCCACTGAACAAATCCAAGCCAACCCAGTTTTACTTAACTCTCGTGCATATAGTGTACTACTATGTATAGGGGATGTTCACTAATATAAATGCTATAATATCCAGAAAAGATGCTTTTGTCTTTTTCCGCCCTGCTATGAGCTCTAGCACTATGCTCTTACTTATTTAATGTTAATATATGCATGCAATAACATTGACCAGCTTTTTTAGCCACAAAATTTGGCTTTTATGGAATATCAAATAGATTGCACACGTGTCGACTTCAGATATATAAAATAGCAATATTGTACTTAAATACATCATAAACCTTTGCGCGTAGACGGAAATGGATGTCGTAGTTGTAATATAGTGGAAAAAGTGCAAGATGTAGGGAATATAAAATCTATAATAGGCTAATGCGAAGGGAGAAAGAAGACTAATAACCCAAATGCACAGTTTTGTTATTCAATTTCGCTATTTATGTAGTAACTAGTGAGTAAGAGGAGATTCAGGTTCGTTTTCATTATCTTGTCCTCATTCTCTACCATAATGTACTTTCCCTACTAAAGTAACACAAACTAGAGTTTTCATTCTCTTTCCTATATCTGTGGACTCGGGATTTCATTGGAAGGACACAAAAGAGTCTCTAATTCAATTTTGCCATTACGGCGGAACAAACATACGGAGAATATCTAGATCAGTTGCCGCATAGGAACCCAAGGTTCCCTGTATCCTCTCATAACTGCATAACATAACTCTATAAATAGTAACTCTAACAGATTCCATTGTCAACACAGCAGATTATAGAGTAACATATTAGTGGATGCTATAAAAGAATCTTTTAAATGGAGAGAGAGTAGTGTTACGGCATGGGTTCATTTACTACTACTACTATAATTCTCTTCCTGACTGCCCCTCATTGTTAGTAAGACAATAATATTGTTGGTAGATGCATGTGCAGGTTTACACTAGGTACTCTTGGCTTTTCGTCGCTTGATATTCTGCTCAATGTTCCCTGCTG
>JABASI010003919.1:0-15245 GCA_019776505.1 Tomocerus nigrus | reverse complement strand
CATTGTGTCTTGTACATTCATTGTATTGTATCTTGTATCTCCCTGTACAACCAGACAGGCAAATTCTCAGAATTTAATCCCAAAGAGATTATCTCAGGTAGCTAGACATTTCGTCGGCTGCACATCGCCCTCTCGACACTTGCACGACTTGCAGCAAGCTTTGGTTATTATTATACGATACGGGGTGGTTAAAATGGGATAAAATGGCTTTATAATCCGTCCTTCGGTAGTATCATTTTAGAGTGCGCATAATAATGCTATGCTGCCGTGCCGGCGAATCACAGAATTTATGAACGTATTATGCATAAGCAAGTAATTTTCAAATTACCTGCCTATAAGAAGTACATAATTGCAATATAACTAAATATGATTAGTCAGCATTAACCAGTGATAGCTAATTAAAAAACAAAATCAATTTCACCAATTGTGGTGAAGATGGGTTTTAGGCACAATTTATTTGGCTTAGGTTGGCATGCAAGAATAACTCATCGCCCAAGGTAGGCCAGTGCATGTCGCATATTTCTATTTGTACTGAATTACGGATTATATTACTGCTATATAACTCAAACGTATCTTTCAGCCAAATCTGCACACTTTAAGTATTTATGGCAGGGTAGCTACGCAGCATAGTAATAGCTGAAATAGAAGGCGCTTGGAAAGGACATGAGCCAGAGAAAATTTTGTTGACTTTATAAACATGCTAATTCCCATGTATACTACATAAATAGTACTCTGCTGTTAGTAGGTAGGCAGTATGAAACTCAAGAGCAGTTATTCCAGTCGGGCGACTTGGCTACAGCTACGTGGCCAAATTAATTTTATTCCAGTTTCAAATCTACTAATTCAATTCAATTAGAGAGAGATAAAATCGGGAGAATTTATTGCATGGAAACAAGCTTTGGATTAATTCACGGTGACTCTGCACAAGTCTCCCTAGTCCCTTGTATATATCACAGCTTGCCAAACAACTTGAAATTCCGTTTAATTACAAATCGCAGCGGATAAAGCCTCCGTGAACGCTTACGACACGAATGGGACGACACTCACTCAACTTTGTCTTTTCGGGGCAAATAAAATGCTTTATTTCCCATTTCACTCATCATTATTTTCTAAAAAGAGAAATCCTAGTTTTCACATAATGATGTATTTTTGGTATTTCTAGCCTCTATTTTCAATTTAATTCTTTAATTACTTAATTTAATTTTTGTCAATTTCAATGATGTTGCCTAATCCTATCGTAGGTACCTAGTAAAAATACTTAGCCAATATACTTAACCTAATATTTCTATAAAACAGTCTCGAACCAGAACTATATATAGGCATACTTATACCTATATACTATATAGTGTTAGAAATATATACAGACAATCTCAATTTTCAATTTGAGTTCAAATCAAATATTTAACAAGATAATTGCATTTCCTTTTGAAAGTTGGATAGGCAGCTTTTCTTCTATGGTCCATCATAGAATCTCATTGGCATAGATGCCTATGTTACATTTTGTTCCCTAAATGTAAGTAATGCAACGAGTTTATTGCTGAAGAGCGTTAAATAATTAATTAAAGACAAATATAGAGTACACATAGAGAACGAGCGGGTATTACATACCTGGAAGATTTTTATGAAACAAGGCCCAAGATTGACAGAAAAAAGAAAAGGGCCAAACCCGGAAACGCAATGATGTGAGGTTTACACACACGAAGCAGGTGAAACAATATTAACAACACTACTCCACTAATCAGATGCACATTCACACGTATACTATCTCATTACGTCACAATAATGTGGATTTTGCACTTGACACAGTTAACTATGTTAGTTGAAGGTTGGCGTGGTCTGCTTAATTTGCTAAGTGATATGAACAAACAAAAAAGACGGATAAACTCTGTGCGATAAATTGATAGGAAAAGATGTGCGTTGAGATTTCTAAAACAAACGGCACACAAGTCCAAAGATTATTTATCCCATTGAATTGAGCAAATAATGGAATGCTTAATGAATGCCACCTAGCCCTGAGATGATTTTGTGAACAACTAAAATCCAATTTAATCTGAGATGATAAAGAGTGAGATTGAGTGTTCTTTGCTATTCTCCTACGAGTACTTCCTTCTTACTCTATCACTTGCGGTTAAGCACTGAAAAGAAACAATTTTACTCAGGGTCACTGTCACCAAATGCGACATAGCCAGAATGTGAAATTTTGTTGTTTCCCAGGAAGAGACGGAGACGGGAGGGAGGAAAAAGAACAAAACAGGAACAAGTCTCAAGTTCTCGAAAGGAATGCATCAAGAAGACTGAGTGAGTGTGAGGATTGGGACTGTGACTAGTGAATGGTTAGCAGATGAAGATTCTGAACAAGAACTCAAATCAAAAACCACCTTTACCTTTAATCCAGTACCTACCACTTTACTACTACCATCACCATCTCTCATTCTGGTGCAATAAAACATTTATACATACATATGCACATAGCTATGCATAAAAGGAGAAGAGGAATCGACGAGACGTAACCAACCAGCTCAAGTCAACCAGCTGAAAAAGAATCTTATATCATACTACAAAGCAGCAGACTGCTCTACAACTACAACACTTACAGTACAATGCAATTTCAACGGCGACGAGTACTGAAAGAAGGCAATTGAGGACAATGGTCTTCTTCAACTTCAACTTAAACTACTTACTGAGCACACAACGCAACGTAACACAAATACGAACCAACACCTAACTCGTTCTCATCCTTTCCTTAGCCTCCTGCATCTTCCTTGCTGTACTTCTTTACCGTAGTTACTCCAATAAAACTTAGATTCCTATTTTGGCATCTAGTCTCATCGTCTCATAGCAAAAATTTCTATTTTCTACATTAGTACAATACTGGCAAACTTAATTAACCATAAGTGTAACACGATTACAAGCATTTCACCCTATTTGTTCAACGTCTATTAGAAAAATAAATATTTATAATTACAAACTCTTATTTGTCTATGTTAAATAATAATGTAGGTATTTCATTTCCCACTAATTAAAAATGAGATAGCTTCTTTCTTCTGTAGCTAGTAATAAATTAAATAGATACTAATTATTTGGGAGGAGTGTGATCAATTATAAAATACTTGACATTAATTATTGCTCATTGTTGCTTCAAGTTATTAGTATTTTCTTGGTCGAGATGTGAATTCGGTTCGCATTGATTTTTACCCGAGGGGTTTATTTGCATATTTACGGTGTATAGTACTGTAAGCAATAAGTAACGCAACAATACGTACTGTTCTCGGACTGTTGTGTTGTGCCAGGTCTTAGGGTAGGATAATAATGACATGACACAGGTACACATACTGCATACTCAAAGGTGGGGTTTATTAGCGGAGCTAGATGAAGTACTGATGAAGTTCGTAGTTAGTAAGTTCTGCACGTTTCTACTCGTTCCCTTACTTGCAATACTCAACAACAATGAATGCAAAATCTCACTCACTCACGGAGTAAGTCTTCGTTTACTTTTACAGATTACAGACATAACACGACACACATACGGATATACAGTATTTAACGATACAGCACTTCATACAGCTTATAAAATTGAGATTTTTACGTCCACTCAAACAGCCACACAACACATAACCTAAAGTACTATGCATGCGAGCAAACATGGCATTCTTATGAGATGAGTTTCAACTGAATGGGCTGACATATCGGTACAATTTGTCTATATGTCTTTGTTGTATGCCTTCATTCACTGATAACTATAGATTAAGATTATTTTTCTAAGAATCTAGTAAAGTAAAATGTTCTTAAGTTACGGACATGTGCTCAATATCTCATTCCAATAACAATTTATCCTACTCTTTTTTTAACATTTACTACACATTTTTAAGTAGCTTCAGCTGTGACTTGTGAGTATCTATATGCTATTGCCAAATATTACCATTACATATTTACTTATTTATGTAGATCTACCACAGACAGATAGAACTGACCCATAAAATCTTTCGTCAGTTCATTAAGGTTTTAGAGCTATTTATATTATAATAATTGTTGTGTTTGCAGTACAATGTACTTCACTCTGCCAGTCTCGCGTGCTCCAGCCATGACTTAAATTTATATTTGCACGAAATAAATATTTTCGAAATAAAGTCAGGAAAAAGGGCTAACACTCATGCAGTGTCGTAAAGTCGCAATTGCCGTGCTATTTTTGTACAAGATTTTTTAAACTGAAATTGATACAAGCAAACGCAACGGTAATGGAATGCGAAGCTGAGACATAAAGTTTCGTATTGCGGATGACTGTTACATTAACATGCTCACTTTATGTCCATCAACTGCTTCCTGGCTTTTGTTTGCTATGCCATATCAGTGTCATATTTGAAAGAGCTTGACAGTTTTAGAGCATTTAGTCCCTCATAAACGCATTGCTACGTTATTTGTACAACGTCTATTAAATGTAATGCATTTGCTATTTACAATGCAATTGTTTTCGGCACATCTTAATTCCTATTATCAATAATTTATCACATAAGCACTGCCTGGCTTTAGTTAGAAAAGCAGAACACAATTTTCGCCATTGCATTGCCCTGAATTAAACATATAATACTACGCTACTGTAAGTTCTCTGGATTTTTTAAAATGTCTCTGGGCTGACAACCACTAAAGGATATCCTGGCCTCTCTTCTGTCTTTATTCCACTTGAAGATATCCTAATCCTACTACTGCTATTTGAACAAATAAAACGCACGGCACGCCGTAACAGAGAGCTCGCCCTTGTGTTGGCATTTGGGATGGGGATCTTATAAACACTTTTGGTAGAAGCTGGAAGAAAATAAAAATCGGTGATACTACGAACTGAGTGTTTTAATTCGTCGTATTCAGCAGTTTATGAATGCTGTTTTTAAAGTGTTTCATGGTATTTAACATATTTAACATATTGGTATTTAACATATTATTATGATAGAAGCTGCGTACAATGGTTTATATCACCATGCTATTTACACATGATGGAAGCAGGATGCAATTCTCTACAACACAAAATATTTAACACATGGTGAAGCAGTTTGCAATCCATAATATTTGATTTCATTTTAAAATATAATACATAGTAGGTAGAAGCAGATTGGATTCATTGCACCACAAATTTAACAGAAATGCAATATCAATTTTGGCCTGTCTATATATTCATTTGACTATTAAAATGACCCTAAGTCGAAGCGTATAATCTCAGTAACCCGTACAACAATTTCCCCCATTTTCAATAAGCGTTCGTCACAGGCATAAATGCCATGCTTTTTCATGTTTGGTCGACATCTGTTAAGTAAAGCGTTTCGGGAGTAGGCTGACGGACATAAGGACAGGATGTGTGATCCCATAAGCTCCGCAGCGGGGCGAGCTAAAGCGGAAATCACTGATGATAAATATGCATGGCTTACTCATCTCATCTTTTTAGAGTATAATTATTGGGAATGTGCAGAGTTTATCGAAAATTTGTTGAAAGGTGTACGTACAAATGATAATATTTTAATTAATTCTTAATAGAAAAGTCTACAATACTAATAATTTTGTTACATTAAGCCCATTGTTTAAGTTCCAATAGATTGCGAATTTTAAAAATGCATAATTGGACAATGGAGCTGCTACTTTTATGACTGAAGTATCCTATATAGTTAAAAGAGAAAACTACGAAAAACAGGAAAGGAAACTAGAAGCATGTCAATTGGAGCAGGAAATTATATTAATTTTCGTTCGCATATTAAATATTTTCGACTCACGAGCCCGTGTCGTTTCTGTTTCTAGGCATTACACGTTTAAAGTACCCATGCCCCCGAGTTTAATACTACAATACAAATAAGCATTCTTCAATGTTCTACAGATATAAAGTGTTCTATGATTCTACACATTTTTACTAGATTGCATTGGAATCCTTTGATTGTACTGTTTGAATTACGTGTACAACTGGGTTCTAAATACATTTCCTGTATTGGCCCTACATTATTATCATTGCGAAATCAGAAAATTCTTACACTTTTATTAAGAGTACGTTTTGATGTAAATATATATTAATTTTAGAGATGAAGGTTCGTTGCTGCAATATTTTGCATCAATAATGTAGCAATCATATAAAGTAACGCGATAACGAGATTCAACCTAGGATAAGTTTTTGGAAATTTAAGTAGGGGTGCTCCAGAGTATCCGGATGCTCTGGAGCACGAACGAGCACGACACGACGAGCAGCAAGGGTGCTGTGGGGGTGCTCCCGAGTATCCTAGATCTAGATTCCCAATTAATGAAAAAGGTGTACATAGCAAATTGCAGTATTACAATGTACCTCTACAGGTATAATATCGTACCATAATACAACTTCCTTCAAGTTCCTTTGCCACTAAGCGCCACATGGTTAAATTATGCTGGTTTCCCGTTGTTTTTCTTATTGTTCGTTTCGTTGTTGCACTTACAGTAGAGTAATAATATATAAGAGCACACAGATGTCTAGGTAGTTTAAGTTCTCCAATAGGATGCGATATTATTATAAGAAACAAAGTGAGTGAGTAAGTGAGGGTAGAGTCTGAGAGGTAGGGATCTTGAAACAGTGCATTGCATAGCTAGGTAGGTAGTCATGAACTGTAAAGATGTTTGCGTATTTCAACGCAATAACAGCACGCCACTACTGTCGACCGTGTACACTAAGCCTGTCTTCGTTTGCATGATGCAAGTTCTTCAACTATCTGCTCATTTTAAAGCTTGTAGATCTGAAACTCGGCCTCCTGTGAGGTTAGCGGTATTTTGAGCAAGACTACCACAGCAGCTAAAGTGCATAGATTAATTTAGCGGAAAAAGAGGCAGGTGCGTAGAATTAATTAATTAATCCACATTTTGAACCACAGGAAAGCAAACTAATCTCCAGAAACATTATTTTCGGCCGAAAATGAGTTGAAAAGGTTAAATATAAATATATTCACATCTGCACAATGATCCCCCGTGGATGAAATATTTTAAATTTTAAAATAGCCGCGAGTTTTGAAATTACTTTCGGCAGTTGCTATTAATTAAAAGTTTCGCTACGAAAATGCTAAAACATCCTAAGAAAGTGAAACCCACGGAGGAGATTGTGATAATATTACAAGCACATTTACAGGAGTAGAGATAAAATGATGCTACATAATAATATGCCAAATAATATGTTCATCAATTAAAATTACTCGAGAAAAATGCTTGGAGCTGATTGTGAACAGTGCTATGATAAACAATTCCAAAGAATTGTCATGTGTCCTCTTTTTCAGCTTAAGTTTCTCCTGCATTTGTGACGTAGAGGAATTAAGTAGTTATTGAGTCTTTCCAGCTCAAGTCTTAGTACTTGTAATTTCATTGTTGTTTCCTCACCAAACTGAAACGAGTTTGTTCAGATGTTCAGATCAGATAGTAAATATTATGGATATGAGTATGAGAGTGCAAAATAACAGGAATTCCTTAGCTCATTCAGCTTAGCATAATAATGTTTGCCATCTTATTGCTCGTAGATGCAGCATAGTGCATGGCTGTGTACACAACTTGAAGTTGATAAACATAGGGTAAATATGGAATTATCGAACCACAATGCACAAGACAAAGCATGCTATCCATGCATGCATCTATGGTACCTACTGATAGAACGCAGTAGTAAGTGTACAATAGAAAGAGATATTCATCTTAGACATCGTTTTAGTACCTAGTAATATCCGTCTCAACATTCAACATTTTTACCTATGCATTCTGCTCATACTGATACTGATGAGTGTTTTCGTCTTCTTGGTTTACTTTGATAGGAAAGTGAATGCTGCCATTCGATTCCACTACTCGTTTAAGCTCTTCTTCTATTATCAGATATGAAAGTCTCATAGTCTGATCGTATTGTTCTAGATGACTGATTTGTTATTATGTTAAACATACTAACATTTTATGCGCACTATTTTCTTTCTACATATATCATTTCACAAAAGGTTTATGAGTTTTTTACACACTTTTACTCATATTTTCCTTCCTCACTAATAAACAGAACAAGATACCATAAGTTAAATGGTGCCGTCGAAAGTTCAATCGATTTATTTAGCCCTTTTTTCCCAGAAAGGTAGAAATGTGGTGAAATAACCCATTAGAATCCATGGAATCATTCCAAATTAAAATTAAAAGTATTTTATAATAACAGTTTCCATGTTTTGACAAGAAAGACAATTTAAATTTCGATTGCACTATTCACACCAATATGTAGCCAATCTTTCAATGCAATCGTCGGTGAATTATGCAGTGTACATTTTTGTTCTTTATAATAATATATTTATAAATATAATGGATTTTTTTATTTGTTTTTGAGTAATTACGACATGGTTATGAAATATTGGATATTAATAGATTGCATTTATCCAACCGTAATATTATGTTCCACAAGAAGCCTAATGTAGTATACTTATTTCGAGTTGTTTGCGTAATAGTAGGTATATTTGTATAAGCGTGAGAGACGTTTTAGTCTGCTTATTGTTGGTAATGAGAGGAGCAGGTGCATGGATTTTCCCAGCCCAAGATGAAATAGTCATTTGGAGTAGAAGAATGGAAATGTAGTTCACGTACGATTTACAAGATTACAACAAAAGTAATAACTGAGGCAGGTGTTTGTCTTGTTCTCTGACACTACACGGCATGGCGAGATCAACCGTGTGGATTCGGTGTGCAAAATTAAGGAGCACGGTGCAAAGGAGCTGGAATAATGGAAGAGAATAATAGAATGGAATGAAATTTCAAGTTGGCCACAATTTTAGTTTACGACAAGACGGAACGGAAGGAAGGTTTGATGCCAACTGCTGTGATGGTAATGTGACTGTAGTTAGAAGGAATTCCTTAATACAACATTAATGGCTCTGAATGTATTAAGTTAGCAGAATGCTTAAAAGGACGAGACTCCTAAGAATAGCAGGGTCATGCAGAATGTGCCTAATAAGATTACTGTGACTATATTATGCATAGCGTATCCGTGTGTAATGCTCCACAAGAAACTAATTCCATTTTCACTAAAACATACATTAATTAAATTAGGGGCACTGTATGAAATTCCTATTTGCGTGCATATCTGTAGAAAGACAGTTTTTTTCTTTCTAGTGGGAACATTAGACACATGCCTACTCACGTCTAATATCTATTCTCATTGGAGTTATTTGAGAAGATACTAATAGCATTAAATAGTTTCAAGACCGAAATGCATGGCATTTATTTGTCTGTGGTTAGTTTTGAAACTAAGTTATAATTGTAACTCTGTAATCACAATATAATTTCGAGGATTGTTAATAGTGGATGTAATAAAAGACAAAAGATATTGTGTGCCGTATTCAAATTAAAGCTATGCTTCATATAATAATATATATGCTTCAGACTAATGTCTACTCACATTGTTTCGCAACTCTCTTTTGCACAAATCCGTGCAACACAATGAACTAAATGTTGTGGCCTCTGCTCTGTATATTATCTCATTGTCTTACAATGAGTAAATCTGCTATACCTAGAGAAGCAAGGTATAAAGTGAGGACATTATATTAAATGTTGTGACAATAAACTAACAACTAAGATAAGTCTTATCTCCCTTCTGTGCGTATTAGTATTCTCAAGTTAAAATGGACGTCGTTGAGCCGAATTGCTAGTCGACATGCCATGAATTCCTTTTTTGAAACTGGGTTCCTTTAGTTAACTAAGTGTATATGCCTCTCTCTCTGGCCATTCTTATTCAGATAGGAGACCATTGGAAAAGAATAGCAATGGCTTTGCATCCGCTACTTCATTTTACATTAGGTCGGATGACGTAGAGTAGGGATGTGTGCATAACTAGTCCACTAGTCTACTTCCAAATGCTCTCTCTGCCTACTCCTATAAATAAATTCAATTAATGCACTGTCATCACAGTAACAAAGATGAAAATCCCAGAGTCTCGCAACTTTTTCTTCCGTTCTATTTGCATAATGGAGATAAAAGCAAGGATAGTATAATGGCGTGATTTCATTAGTTGTGAGCTTTGAGCTACGACACTCTCTCAAACTATTTCTTTTCAGTCCGCCTTTCAAATTCATAATTATACTTGCGTAAATGATAACTTCCACCAAGTCTCTCTTTGATTCACTCGTGGCTTCTCCTATGGTGAAATTCAGGTTATTTGGCTTTGGCTTTCCTTACAAAAGCTTCGACACGTCCCTGCACAACCTTTCTCATTAAATATAAAGAACATTGAAATGTAACACCGATCCATATTTCTATACTTCATTACATACCCTCCTAGGGTGTCCTGTCCATGTCCTGCCTGTGTGTATGTATAAGTAGGTTCCTACACCGCCAGAAGAGTCATTAGTATTAGCTATGTACCTACTGCATCTATTATTATGATCAAGTCAAAAGACTCCTTCTCTTCTACGTATAACGCACAGATGATATCTACATACTTTCATAATAATTTCATTCAATTCAAGAGATTCCTATAACATTATTCCCACGTTGGAGTGCTAATGGCTAATACTATGAAAAGCTGAGTAAACAATGGAGCAAAAGTTCGAATTTCCTTCATCAGTGTTAACATAGAGATCTATCACGACAAAAAATATTATTACTGCATTATTATCTCAAATTGATTTAAAGTCTGTCCGCAAAGTTACAATTCCTCATTATTACTACCTCTACGCCACTAAGAATACTACTGTAGTTATCAGATATATTTAATTTCGCTCGTGCATACATGCTTTATTAATAATACTAATAGTATAGTATATACTAATATTATCACAGTATAGACAACCGTTTGTAAATTTAATGAATTCTTTCATAAAGTCAAGTCAATGCTACCATTTAGGTTAGAAAAGTTAGGAGATGTGCGAGAATTTAATATCCCTGAGACTTTAAGCTATGAAAAGTAACGTGGGGGAGAAAATTTTGTGTGATAAGTAGATATAGGTCTTCTTTTTAGTGCTTTTTGAGCAGAGAATTATTTTTTATCGATATAAAAATCCCATAAAGCGATTCTTGTCTGTTTTTATAACCACTGCATTTTCCTTTGCTGTACTTCTCAACTGTAGGGATTATAAATAGAAGCAGCATTAGTGAGTATATAGGTTAATCGAATTCGCCATTGATTTATTATAGGTTTAGCACCTAGTTTTAGTGCGAGAGGGGAGTTTGAGAATGAAGATATGAATATAGGGATTGGGCCTTAAGTACGTGCTACTCGTAACTGGTAGGAGCACGGTGAGCAGTTATGCATATACTGTCATGTCAGTCAATGACTGAGTTCAAGGATCATTAAATACACAAACTAGATCGTCGTTGCGAAATCTGTTTGTATTTTTAAAGACATGGCTATAATGTGTAGAAAGAAATTCCATGTTCCACTACAAATAGTTAGGTTCACTAAGAGCAGTCAGATGCCAAATAGATTTGGAAGAGACGAGCGTCTAGTCTGAACTCTATAAAATTAAGGTCAGGTCATGATAGAGGACATAACAGTGTGCCAACTCTTATAAGCAGTAGCTACCTAATGACAATGTGAGAATGTGACGTAAGAGAAAAACAAGCTTCACTTTGCAAAACAGTTTTATTGCTTAAACACTAAGTAAATAGATCACTGCCTACCTCCACAAAACTCAATTGTGCTTACTTTGCCTACCATTACCATTCATTCATCCTTTCTTCAATAATAAATCGATACAGTTATATTATATACATATAGGTACCTATATATATGCATTGTGATCTTTATGTCCATGTAACCTTCACTCCTTGGCACCAACACTTGCCCGTCATATCCATTCCTATCCTTTTATCACGTCTTACAAGTTTACATCTATTTAATAGGCTTAAATGTATACTGCAGCCAAGGAAAATATATAAATAATACTAAATACCATTATAGCACAGATAATTTTCTCATTCAATTCCAAATGCAGTTACTTCGCTTATCAAGCAAAGCTACTTCACTTCCAAATATGTCACTGATTAGTGATTAGGAGTGAATGAGAGGCTTCATTCAAAATTATTAAGAATCCTTGCTTTCCTTCTCGCTGCAAACACTGCAAAGTGTCATTACTGCAATCCCATTTATTTATAATCAGCTTGACGTATTGTACTATACAATTTCAGAATTTCACTTACATTATGGGCTAAAAGGATATAAGTGGATTGCTGAGCGCGTCAACTGATAAGCTGTTTTCTGCCATTGCAAGTGAATATATCAGTAGCATTAAAAAGTCATTCACACAGTCAACCATAATCAGTCGTACTTAGCACCATTTCTCATAAGAAAATTTACTCATGATACGATTTTACTATCAACACCAAAAAGAGTAATAATGTTTATTTGCAATATCACGAAAATAGAATTACTTCTCTAAAAAGTGCAATAAGCATTTAATTTTAATGAAAAAAATATTATTGAGTAAGAATTCCCATGTACATTGATTGCCTAGACGTTTATTTATTTTTTTGTAGTAATTTTCAGTTATTGTGTTCTTGATGCTCATAAGTAATAATAGATTATTTTAAAGGGCACTAGTTGTACTTCATAGGTCATGCCATTTTTCGTGAGAAATGGTGCAAATGCAAAAGATGTTTACCTATGCAAAAATTCCGTTTTTTCCATTCCATTGATTTTGGCTTTGATGGGATTGATAGGCGAAGTTTAAAAGTAGCATTTTTTCCGCTAGACTGAGTAAGTTTCAATTTTGTGAGTGGCGAGAGTTTAAAAGGAGTTTTCCGTGGGTAGGAAGAGTGGCCACATCCAAGCCCCGCTCTATGAAACGGGAGCGAGGCATGAAATAAAAGATTCTTTGGCTTCTTGGGTCTCGGGCTTAGTTACATATGAATGAATGGCATGACTGGAGCGACCCGCCCGTTCTGTTCAAGATTGTTTTTGGCTTGGATGTGCACTAGGAATCAGGACAGTCCCACTTGCAATTTTTCTCTTTCACTCTCCGTGCTCTTCGCTTCATCTTATCGTATCTCATAGTCACCCGCTTTCTATTGGCCTTTTGCCTTCACTTGTTTTGCTCTTGAATTCTTTTTCGGTTGGAGCATTTCGTTTTCAGAAAGCATCTACAGCCATTAGAATGACACTACAATGGTCATACATTTTACTAGGCTCTATAGGTACGCTTTGTTATTTTTTAGAAAGAACGCGTGTTTCCTGACACTGAATGATTTTTCATCCTAGAAATGATTTGCTTCCTTTACAACTTACAACTATTCTGTGCAACTTTCTGGTGAGCTATCTACTACTTATCTCCTCCCTTCTCTTATTCTCCACTACTTTTTGTTGTGATTTATCGTTTTTCCCTACATACATTTTTTCACGGCGTATTGTAAGCCTCGATCCGATGTCCATATTTCAACTCGTAATACAGACGTGTAGACGAAACCGTAGTGCAGGCACCGACTGCTAGAATTACTAACGTCCCTAGTGGAATCCGCCTAGACTTACAATTTGCAAATCGCGAAATACAAAAATTTCTTGATTCGTAAACCTTTTCAAATTGTGTAAAAAGCACTGCTTCGAGATAAGTATTAATGCACTGCCCTAAAATGGTATCTAAAAATAGCCCAATTCACGGCCAAGATAAGATTGTAAATAACGCACAAAGTTTTGTCCAAGTATTGCTTAAAATTCTCATTTTTAATATTTTAAAATTGAACCATAGCAGAATGGATGCTTTCGCTAGGAAAATCAGTTTGTGCAGAAGGAATTCAGAAAGGACGAGGTAGTAGGGCAAGCTATTACAGAAGTACAGATATAAGTACTGATTTAGATTTAATATTCAATAGAATATAGACAAAGCTCTACCATCTAAAAATATGCATTTAGAAATTGAAGAACAGGATCACGCTCGGAAATTCTATTTGGATAAGCCTGCTCATGACGATACACAATATTTCTGGATCCTGGATACCTATGCATTCTATCAGAGTGGCTATGATTCTACGTACATGCATCAATGAATGTGCAGTTTGTTTGTACTGCCGGTGTGTGGATGTGCAGATGTGCATGTGTGCTACCCATCACTTGTATTAATATTGATCTTTATTTTCTTGCACGTAGACAGTTTTGTATTTTGTGAATTATTATTTATTACATTATTAGGGCAGTAGACACTGGTTTATTGCATAGAAATTCTAAAATATATTCCAAATAAATCTAAACAATTGAGATGTGGAAAGAGAGCAAAAAGTAGTGCAAAGGAAATTGAATGCATGTCATTCCTACCCTCCGGAGCAACTAGTACAATTCTTCTTTTTGCACGTTCTCAACAAAAACTCCATTTCATTCCCTATGTACAATTACTGACTATTCATGTCATACATACAACAAATAAAAATGAAAACAATGAAAATAAAAAAGTATAACAGCAATTATTCTAATTCTAAAACTTGAATATTAGTCAAGTCACCACTTCTACCTACACTGAAACATAGCAAAACGTAACGTAATGTTTTCGTAACCCAATCACTTAAGATACACACATTGCATTGTGATAATACTAAGTACTAAGTACCTAAATAATTCTAAAAGGTTTGGGACGGTAGGTAACTTTTAAAAAAGTGTCTTCATAGATTGCGAGTTATTATTTTAAGATTTGTTAATTGCTAATGATTTTAATCAAATCTCTTTTCCTGATTTCTTATGCATAATTTGCGATATCGAAATAAATTCTTCATAAAAGGTACTAGCCCCAAAAACACTTCGTTCAAACATGTAATTACAACTCACTTATAGGTGTTTCTGTTTTACGTAGCTATAACAAATATGCAAATGAATCCACAGATTGAAAAGGGATATCTAGATATTATAATTATATAGGTGCTTGTTATTATTTCAGCAAAAACATCATTCACATTCCTCTACTTACGACGATAATGTATGACAGGTATGATAGAAGGAAGTACCTAGGTAGTTATAGTTTTTATATACTCAATTGGTGGTCAGCTATTTTGCAATTTCATTAGGAGTCGTAAAATTTCGTCATTTCTAAAAATAAATATATTAGTATATATAAATATGAAATATTTATGATATGTGGGAGCGATGGAATTATTTTAAAACTCCTGTCTTCGCATAAAGTTTCATTTGGATAAAATACAATTGTAGTAATAATTAATGGATTGCAGTGAATGTATGCAGGGTTATAAGTGGAACGAGTCATTAGGTTAGCTGGTAGATTCGTACTGTGCAAACAGAAATACGATTCTGTTAAGCTATTAATTACTAATGAGTT
>JABASI010003918.1:0-15247 GCA_019776505.1 Tomocerus nigrus | reverse complement strand
TTTGTTAGATTACTGAAGAGTTTCTATCACTAGGTATTATGGTTCGGGAATAATGTAGTATCTTGTTAATTTTTGGATTTTTGTAATGGGAGGAGAGTGCCGAATTTTAAATTTGGCGGTGTCCGTACAGCTGAGATTGAGTGAAGATTTGGTTGTGTATTTTTTTGGATTTTTAATTATCTTGTTTTTGTGATTAGGAGTTATTTTTGGATGTTTTTCGAGTTTGTTTGATTAATATAGGAAGTGTGTGTACTTACTAGGTCACGGGTTAAGACGTCACTTGGTTGTAAATAGTTGAATTTAATTAAATTTTGTGGAGTAAAAACAGGGTAATGTAGCTGTACGAAACTCCCGCCGCCGCCCCAAACCTAACTAGCCTAACTAGCCTAACTATATAACAGCCGACGCTGAGGTATATAACAGCCGACGCTGAAACAGTTGACCCCGAGATATATTACAGCAAGGTCTAGGTAGATAACAGCCGACGCCAAAGTATACAACAGCCGACACCGAAGTAAATAACAGGCGAGGCCGAGTTAGATAACAGGCGAGGTCGAGGAAGATCATAGGCGATGCCGAGGTAGATAGCAGGCAATGTCGAGGTTGATAACAGGCAGGGTTGGAGTAGAAAATTGACAATGTGGCTGGCGATGGCATGAACAATATGTTTTTGTGTCCTTTCTACGTTACTTTATGTTGGAGTACGGGTATGGGGAAACATTATTTATGGCGAATACCGCACACCGGGCCTGGCCGGGGCAGCCGGCCAGACAAGTCAAAGGATGCATTGCCCACGGGGTCTGGCCGGCGCAGCCGGTCAGACATTATTTTTAGGGAAAACATTTTTTTTTGAGTTTTTTTTTGAAATTTTTCAAAATTTCGAATATTCCTTTGCCGTGCGTAGCACGGGTCAAAAGTCTAGTTTATATATAATACAACAATACAGTTCCCTATAAGTTTAGTTAGTTTCTCGTATATTATGTTACAATTATTTATGCATGTAGTCTAGTACCTACGGTTAATCAATTCTGTCCTACATTATGTATTAGCAGATTTAATTACAAAATCATATGTACATCATTGCTGGCCCACTGATGATATACCTGTAACTGTAAGTTATATGGAGAATGTCACTATTATAAAAGAAAGAACGTATAGAGCGGACTCTCTCTACTATTGATTAAGGACGTTTATGAGATTCCTCTACTACTACAAGAGTTGTCTTTGGAGCATTAACGAAAATTAAGAGCATCGTATGTCCAAGTAGTAGCCATGCCATGCCTATAGACTCGTGCATGATGGTGATATTGGTCTTTAATATTTGAGAGTTTGATTAAGATGGCTTTTCATCGTGACAAACAATTTCGTTGCTCAGCTCAACGTGAGATTATTAGATTCTTATAGTGCAAAATGATATTCGTTTTACTTTCTTTACTTTCTTCCTTGGTTTAGGACATAATTCACAGACTTTCTTTTGTGGATCGCCATGGATATTTTGATTAAATATATTATAGTCTCGTAGTGAAAGGGTTGTGAAGAAAGCCTCGGACAAGAATTACGGTCTGCCTTTTACGGCTTTTGGGTCGGAGCTTTCGCTTTCGGAGTAATTCATCTTTGGGATTCCAATATTCCCAAGTCATGAGGTTACTTTTAAGAGAACCATAAAGGATTATGGATATTAGGGGGATTGGTTAGAATGTGATCCTTTTACTTTTACGTGGGGCTTACCTTTAAGTACCGACAGCTTAAAGTAATGTCTGTATTCTATTAGTATCGTGTCACCGTTTAACCTTCACGCAACACCACGTACCGACCTCCATACACCGAAGCCACTCATGCTCAGCCACAGATTACATCTCATTCATAAACAATTTAGCATCACATAACTCAAGAAACTCTCGTTTCTAACCAACAGATTACTATTCCTTCGACTTATCTTTATGAATATAGTATTGAAACCGCAGGAACTTTTATTACTTCGGTGTTCGTTCTTGACATATTTGGTTAAAGAATTTCTAAACTCCAATAAGCGTCGAATCAATGAAAGCCGCACAAATTCTAGAAATTTTAAATGATAAAACATTGCCGGCACATTTTATGTCATCTTAATCTGATATCAATATTTGCTGCACACACAAAACTATAAAAAGACAATCTGTTTTCTAGCAATACAAATGTTTATCCACTCGTACGAATCAATTGATATAAACTTTTACTTGGGAATTTCTTCTTACACGTACTTGGGTTAAAGCGAAAAAGTTGTGTGGGTTAAGTTGAGCAAATATAGACACAAACATAGACAGGTCCAAACATTTCTTGTTGGGATAGAATATTATTTACATTAGGACGCGTCGGAGATTTCGATGCATTGTGTCTATCTCTATACATATGTTGACACTTTGGCGAATACTACTTCTCTCTCTTCAGACCTTGGGAAAGTCGGTTAAGTGGCCTTAAGATGAATGTCTATAAGTGCGAAAATCCATTACAAGCATTTAAGAATGTGACCCTTTCACGTATGTCAAATAGGAATCTCAATCACTTCCCTCTGGATAAAGCTCTTCTTGGCAAGGACAAACAAACTGCCAAAGTGAAAAAAAAATTGAAACGTACTTGAAAATGTTCTAGTAAGCCACTCAAACGTAGGAGCAAGCATATTAAAACAGCATCACGTCTGAAATCATATTTGTTGGTAACAAGAGATATGTGAGTCAGTAGGAAGAAGCAAACATCTCTTTTTCCATGAATTTTCAATTCAGAGAAAGGAGGCATCCATGTACAGGGATCCTGATTATAAGCACGTTAGTACAGGGATGAACAAGTGGCCTGCATGGCCTTGCCTGATATTTAACTATAATATTGACTCTGAGTAAACTAAAGTGTCCGGATTGCATGCTATAGAGTCTTTCCTTGAATCAACCTAGAAAATCGTGTATTTGTGAATTTCATAGGCATTCCCGAAGAGTATAATTATGAATATGAATCATATATAGCATTTACTTTCTTTTATTAAGGACCACGATTCTTTTTATTGATTAACAAGGTAGAGATGAACTACGTGTTTGGACAAAATGGATCAAAAAATTTGGTGCTTTCCAATCTTTGGAACAGTATTCGCTACCAAAGAGTATTTTTAATGGAGAATTTCTGAAGTATGAAACGGCCCTTAAAAACTTGCTTTTGACAATTCTAAGAAATTCTAAGAATGTCAAAGCAGCGACTGAGTGTCACATTCTTTGAATAGAAAAGAGAACGAGAAAATCAATGTGGTAAAATACCGTAAAAGTCTAAATTGAAATATATTATAGGTTATGCTGTTCATAAAACTATTTTCATTCGTTTCATGTAATTAAGGAATGTGGGAGTGATGTGGGTGAGATATTTGGGTCAATTTAGCATTAAGAAATTCTAATTCTGTTTGCATTTTATCATTAAAAAATCTTGATTAAGTAAATGTTTTATATTTTTCCAGCCTTATGATTGACAATAATTCATTTATACGGTTAAAAGCTATAAATTCATCTTTTTGTTAAATATCTTATATAACATTTTTTTGAATGTCCTTGCGTTGACGTAATGGATTGAAACGTTGGTAAACATAGTTAAAGAGCCCTTTTCTACGCCTACAGATGTGGGATAAATACAAATATCTTTTCTGGTGCTCACCCATCAATTTTGCATTATGATGATAGAGATAGTAGCTCTATTTTCACGGCAGCTAAATATAAATCTGCCTACGTGATTTTGTGACGATCTCCACTTTCCACTTGAGCAGTAATTCATTCTTCGTAACATGTACATATCTACAGTGAAGAATAACAACTTGAAGTGGCACAGCTCTTTCATCTACTTTAAGCAAACTTAGTTTCAAATGATTCTACAGGTAAGCATCTGCTGCAGAATAAAAAGGGTAACGAATAAGATTATTACGATTGAATTCGCAAAGGACATTTCAAGGAAATCTCTCAAAGAAGAACTATATGCCAATTGAAGTACAGTTATAAAAGGTGGATGATACCAATACTTATTTGAGCATAAAATAATAAAATATAACAGCGAGTAGGTACTTTGGTACACAAAAAGCTACAAACAAATGTATGTATATTATTTATTCATGTTGAGTTGTCTGGCGTTTTCTGTGTGTTTTTATTCCAAAATGTATTTATATGACAGTTTTGATGTAGGCGGTTCCACCAACTTACTCTTTGATGCCATGAAAAGTAGAGTTGAAAAGAAATGATGCATGATTTTTTCCAATTAATTCCATACAGGAGCTTTCAGGTTATGCGGAAATAACAAGACATGAAACTTTAAAGGCACTCAATATTTATTAGGCAAAACTTGGCAGGCTGCGTTGAATCAATTGTAGTTCCTTATTCATAAAATTCACTTATTATGTACTTAGGTATGTTTAAATGACAACTTTTAATGATCTCTCGATTAACATATGAACAATGCCTAATAAAGGTAAGCAATGAATAAATTTGGAGTAAAATTTTATAACAATTCATGTGAGCCAATAGCTAATATCGATTAAATACCTGTTGGGGTTTTTTTTCAAATAACCAAACAAACTTTATTTGCATATAAACTACAACTTTAATTTTAGGTAAGCTACTTTCGAAAACAATAGCATTAGAAATTAATTAAACGAAGAACTCTCTCAAAATTAAATGACTAAAAAAGCATAATAATAATATAACCCATTGGGGAAAAAAAGAATTCCAAAAATTAAAACTTACTACATAAAATTTACCAAACTTTCAATTATATTTAAGTTTTAAAGGCTTTCCTCTTTTCTAAACGAGAAGAATGCTGAACTGATCCCTCAATGAAATCCTTGGCAGAATGATATACGAAATAGCCAATTACCTTTTACGGTTGAGAGAAGCCTATTATCGATTTGCGAAATAAAATGGCACAAAATTTTCTATAGAATCGTGGAACAATTTCAGCAAATGCGTTTATATTATGACAAATTTCCTAATTATATTCTAATCTGTCTATGTAATTTATTAGATTACTTCTAAATGTAAGTAGTAGGTATTTTATAAATTAGACTCCATGAATATCTTCTAACAAATTCCTTCCCTAATTGAAATACATTCTTCAAATATGCAAAACAAGTTTGAAACTTTTAGTTGAAGATATAATGAAACAACTTGAAGGCATTATTTCGCAATTTTTGATTAAAATCCTTTGATATTTGAATATAATGAATTTTAAATCGGATGAATGCATCAAAATTGAGAAAGAAAGTGAGAAGACGTTCAGCGAAGAGTAATTCGTACAAGCAACTTATACAAGATAAAGATCTAAAGAAAAAGAAAGCAATAGAGAAAGGATGGAAAATAGTTTGCTATGAAGGCAGGTATTGCTAAATGTCCGGATCTACTATGCCTCTATAGGTTTAGTTTAATGGTGTCTGAGAGGACTGTAATAATATCACGAATTTATCTAGGAAGATCCCTACTTATCCTTCTTGTGTGTCTACTAGCGTGTGTAGTCTCATCTTAAGTGAAGCTTAGGAGAGTTGCTATTAAAGGGAACCCCTGTGCTGTGGTGCTTGTTTAATAGACAGAGCCCACAAGAGTGCTAAAGATATGCTGTAATTGCATTGTATACATTTAGAATCCTTTTCAATAGATAAATGTCTAGAGTCTAAGTTAAGATATCTCAGCGCATTTCAGTTCAACGTGAATGGTCCAAATTGCAACATTTCATAAGAAATGAAAATTGATTTTGATGTTTACTTTAGTACAGGCGAATCATAAGGAGTATGCATGTAGGCATTTATAATTTGCAATATCAATATTTGTAGATAATATTTATAGTAAGTAAGGGCCTACTTATATGTGTAGGAGGCAAATAATTGTCTGGATTCTAATAGTCCATGACGACAAAACGCGACTGGAAAGGGCACGGGGGAGTATTTGTATAATTGGATTCACCCACTGCACACACACAGGCTGTGTCCAAGTCTAATATGAGAGGATGCACACCCAAGGCACTGCACTCACTCCACTCCACCGCCATTCATCACTCACATGGAGAAAACTGTTTCTTTCTTAACTATATTGGCTAGCACATTGAGTTATAATATCACGAAAGCTGGAAACAATCTAGATTCAATTGAATGCTCACGTCTGCTCCTCAAGCATTGTGAATAAGCAATAATATTCTGTTAGACATTACGTATGCCGTATGGCTATAATGGCAATTGTGTTAGGACCTTGCCCTGTCTCGTCCGTCTCTCACAATTCTCTAATCTGTCCCTCTGTGAAGCTAAGGCCTGCAGTTAAGTAGCCTAGATGATAATAACCACCCTTTGCTCTCTTCCCGTCAAACATTTCAAAAGCCTCTGGCTCTCGAAACGAAATTAAAGGAACAGTCACGTCTGTCCATGCCAGTAGTCTCACTCTCAAAGACAATGTCGACAGATTGATCTTTGTATCCTGCAGACAGACTCCACTCCCTCACAGCTCTCCGTGTCCCAGGCAGCTCTCACAAATACACGCAAGCAGCCATTACGTAGAATCCTCGTTCATGCACACTGTTGATATGCTTTAATGCACGGATATGCTCATGGTTGACTTCTTCCCTCTCTTTCACCATCTTCTAATAAGATTGAGCCTGACACCGTATTTCCTCATTATTCAAAATTATTGAAACCACTTTCTCCGAACCCACTGCCTATGCAAGTACAGGATATTAGTGTATAACTCTTGACTAGCTTTCTCTCTCTCTCTGTTCTAAGTAGGCGTTATATCCTCACATTAGCTAATAGTATATACTTGTTCCCCATTTACATTAATTTCTAATTATTTACCGTTGGTGCCTGTCTACTTCAACAGAATAACCGTCTGTAAATGTTTGGACCTAGTCAAAACGATAGGTAGAGATTAGGCGAGGGAAATTTGCCTAGTGCACATCATGCTCCTCACACACCACAGACGTATACATACCAAAATAGTCGCTCGCTGCATATACTTTGCTTATATCTTACTTATGTAACGCACGCACAAGATCCGTAGTAATGTAGTATTAATCTTGAGACGCGTCTTGGCTTTCTCACTCGGCTCCACTTCCTTTCACACATCCCCCCATTCACAATCTAAATTCGAATAAACTTACAACTAATCAATAAACGCAAAACTTGGAGAGAAAGTTGCCTATTTTCTACGGATGAACGAACTGACATTATTTAGTATTCTACTTTAGTATATTCGTTATTATCTTTTCATTTTCTTTGGCAATATAGTTTGAGATGGGATAATGCCAAGTCTAAACACAACAGCTAATGCATTGCAAACACTGTAGATGTTTAAATGGGCACACATATTTACAATACCTTAAACAAAATAGACAGGCTGGATTAGTAGTAATCTATCCTAGTGAGATAATAACACGTTATGTAACAATGCAAGCAAACCATAAATAATTGCTCTAGATTAGCGTTATTTATTGCTGGCTACCTATTTCTCATTATTATATATGCACTTTTCCTGTAGACACTTTTAATATTCCTCCTGTGGCTATATAGTCGATAAATTATTCCTCAGAGTAGGACTATCTATTTAATTCGCCGTTTAATAACTACGTAGATCTTTTGTGCGTCCGGTCCCAATACAAACATGCAGGTAATCTGAAGTGAAATAAGCAAATGACATTATTTCCACATATCCTTGGCAGAAAACAAATCAGACTGATTACATTCCTCAGCGAATGCATACTAGCAGCAGACATTTTATTACGTTGGCACAGCACCATAAATGTTTAGATAGACACTGTGGACGTATTTCAATGCCACACAGATAGATGCCTATCTAACATTTCTCACGCTAAATGTCACTATTTCTCTCTACACGTTCTCTGTTCATTCTCCTGTTTTTGCGAGGCTAATCTTTTGGATTACACGCTTTCGCAGTTGCTACACCTTATTTAAATAAATGGCTTGTGCATACATTTGCTGATCATTGAGTATCATCCTTCGAATATGATTCCCAAGATACAGATGTGTCTGCATTCTATTAGGAAATCCAATGCAACCTTGTAGACTGCAATGAAAAGTAATGGCGTCCCTATTATACTTCGTCATTTCCTATATGACAGTGTCACAATTATTACACAAGGCTGTTTTCATTATTCTTGCACTAGAGTACATAGAATTCCCTGTACGAAACTAGAGCAGTAATGTGCGCACTTGATTCTGAACAGGGATCCGCAGATTGCTAGTAGTCGACTAGGAGTCACTCACTTTTCTTGAACTACCATCTCCTTCACTCACTATTGCCTGGATGAGCTCAAAAGAGGAGCCGGAGCCGGGTATCGGTGACCACAGAGATGGCCTATTAGACTTGTTCATACGGGATCCTAATTGTATAAGTAGAGGAGAATGGATAGAGCCTATTAAAATCCACTCATGTGTGTCATTCACTCATTCATTGTGTTTAAGCTGCCACATTACAAAACTTTGTTCTATCTCAGCGTTAATTTCAATTCCTTCAAATGTTCACGGCAGAGTAAGCGGAGCTCGTGCTATTTAGTTGCCCAACAGAAAGCAGACAGTCCCAATGAAACTGAAACACCAATCTGCTCCAACCCACTAGTCCTATTTAATTTAATTGGATTTGTGCAGAGGCAGACACAGGCTTTGTCCATTCAGACGACAATGCCCACTTTAAACTTTAGATCGAATTGTCTGTGACTTTTGGCTCTATTCTGTAATTAGTATGCACAAGATATAAGGAGCGACCGCAAGAGCATTTCTACTCCCCAGTTTACTCATCCACATCTTTCATTAAAGGCTTCGCTAAATCTAGTTGACACTGTGTGTGTAGCTAGCAACAAAGGAACCTAACAGACTCTTTTACATTTCAAATCAGAATTGTAAACAAATGGGCAGTGAAATTGTAGGGCTGTCGCTTCAACGGCCTCTACGGAATTATTTTACGCAATTTAAAACGCAATTACGCTCTATAGAATTTCATCTTCTGTTCTCGGTGACCGCTACTATATTTGAATAGAGTCCCTAATGGCGATCGGCGATGTTTTAGAGATAGAATTTTGGCAGTGAATAATCACCATTTTGTAATTAGACATAATTTAAATACCTAACGTTATTTATGATGTAATTATATGTAATATTAATATAATGATGAAATTACCTGCAAATCCTTAACTTACGCTGCTAGGAATAAGCGTATAGGTGTCTAGCTGTGAGGATACTCTAAGCTATTCTATTTTCACTATTATAATAATATGATAAATGCAATAAAAGCAGTAGGGTCTAATATATTTACATTGTAACTACGTGATTACGTATATTGGGTACGGCTTTCCTCAACAGGTTCGCTTTTAATAAATTAAATTCCTTAAATTAAGACTTGGCGATAAGTAACAGTATTATATTATAGGTAGGTAGTATAATAAATTGGCAAGGCTTAACGACATAACGACTCCTCCCTCACTTACTAATATGTACAATCACGCTAGTAGTTAGCATTTAGATTCTAACACCAGAAATAACTCGCGTGGAATCAATATTATATAATTAATCTAAAGTAAACTGACAGCTTTAATGAGCAAAAGGAAGTTGTTCACCATAATGTGTGACATAAGTATAATTAAATTGACCAAGTAGACTCTCACCTCACCTAAAACTAAGTCAAGTGGCTTTGGTATATTACACGTAATTCTATTTTAAGGGAAGATAACTCGCACTATGACTAACGCTGAAGCCGATGTACATATATGTTTTCAGGGTGTGCTTATTAGATGAAAAGTATAAATGTCCATGAAAGGTAAAGGGGACGCAAGAGAGCCAAATGAAAATGTGTGTGCATAAGATCTAAGGAGAAATTCCTATAAATCTATATACTCTTTGGTACTGCGCTATGTAAGACACGTATTATTTGTGTGGGGTGTAAGTAAGTGAAAGCGGAGAAAGTTGATTATAGATAAAAGAGTTTCATAGCGAAGGTCGTGCTTTGATTGCTTAACGATAAAGAAAGAAGATATTTGTGAAGAAAGTGGAGAAAGTGGATAGAATTTTATGGGGGGATTTGATTTGAGAAGTTGCCACGAGTGAGTAAACATTTTGAGATTGAAAGAGAGAGCATTTAAGTATGTGTTTGTTACACATAATATAGTACTAGCTGCAGCTGCTCTGTCATTTTATAAGGCGGACTTATGCTTGACTTGAGTAGGACTGACCTTTGAGGACACAGACACAGGAAGTGTGGATTGTGAGCGAGAGAGATTGCATAAACTATAGGCAATATAATTGCGAGTGGTCGTGGCGCCATTATAACAATAATAATAATATGCGATTGGAGTGAGACGGGAATAAGCGTAGCTTAGCTTAATTTAGTAATAGGCTAAGTATAGTAGCGTCTTCTTATGGTTGGAATAAAAGTCTGAGTGAAAAGTCTATGTAGATTGCGAAGTCTCCCGAAACGGCAAAATAAAATGCTGAAATAATTCAGAATGCTGAAGTGAAAGCAAGAAAGCAAGCTAGTAGATATATAATATAATAAGTAATGAGTGAAGATTAAATGAGTACAATAACAGACGTTATGTAAGTTAAGTACAGTACAGTAAAGCACGGCACGATACAATACATTAAAATTCAATAGTACATATGTATGTATAGATATAGTGATAGATATAATTTATAATGGCATTTTCACATGGACCAAGCAGTTTAATTGGCAGCGGATAACAACGGTGCGTCCTTGTCCTTCTCTTCCCATTTCAATCAAATAGTTTTCAATTGGGACTTCAAACAGACGTATTTAATTGATGTGAAAAGTGAGTCATTGTTAATAGTACATAATTAATTGCATGGCGGCTCGACTTTGACTGTCTTCCCTCCTACTCTCCTCTCTCACAGTGCCATAATACAATTCTAGGTATAAGTATGTACTTAAGTAAAATATTAATCATATGCAGATGTTTCTGTATCTTTACATTTCACACCATTATTTCCTAGTTCTTTTCTTTTTTTCTGTCCAAGTCTATTTTGGTTTTTAATTGTTTGACGTTTTGTTGAATTCGAATTTAAGACATTGTCAACGTCCCAGCACCGAGTCCGTAGCCAACTCCTTTGGGACCAAACTTTCTTGCATAGCAGCCTCTGCAGTAAATATCCCCGTCTGGTGCATCGTTAAGATTAGTCGAATCCAAGGATCGATGGCATTCGCCGCAATGGAAACACCTGCGGTGCCACACCTGACAACAAACACAATACAATCAATTGACAAGGATAAGTCCATTGAAAATAAGTTACTCCCACATCTCTCACAGAAAATTTCCCATTGAAAAGAGAACCTAGGTACTCACTCTATCCCCTATCTCCATTCATATCCACAAACAAGGTTAGCTACCCATTCAAAACTTTCAATTGTTACACTTTTGCCACAGACATTCTGTTTACGGATCCCTGTCAAAAAGTTTTAGTTAAATATATTCTCCTTTTACTTCCGTACATGCACAGGATATAGATAGGCACGTGCTATTGTGCAGAGTATTAGATGATGGCTCAGGATGGCTCAGGTAGGTAGCCACTGTGGAATTTATGTCGCTTAGCTTCGAGCTGAATACAAATCCATTAATGCCATTCTCACAGGGGATCAAATCAAACAGAGTGCTTATCCGAAATGAGATTTAACATGAATGACTGACAGGATATGCCGTTCACTTCCAACAGCACAAAGATATTTGATGACTGTACTGATAAACCTTGTGCCGCTTTCACTCCTTTCTCCCATCTTTTAATATGTACATTGAATATTTGGAGGAGAGTCGCGAGTACTCGACATAGAGACATGGTGAATTGTTCGTACCTTTCCTTTGCATAGCATTTGCTCAGCAGCGAACACAGCAAAGCCGCATCGTCCACATCCTTCTCCTTCGGGTGCTTTGTTACCTCCGCTTGGTCTTGGTAAATCTCTGAATGGTAAAAGTAAAGTAATAGATATCGTCAAAGAATTCTGTCAACCGAGCAACTGATAAATAAGACAAAGAAACTGGCATTATTCTTTTTCCTTGTTTTCAATTTCCTTCAACTTTTCCTTTTCAGAGTTGCGTATTTAGGGAAACATGTCTATTAGGCACTAGAGTAATAATGGAACAAGAACTTTGTATTGACGTTTTCGAAACATTTTCCAATGTATCCTTTCGTCTTATGTATTATTCATGCGGAAAGAGGACCATTTTTCAATTTGTTGACATTTATTGTAACTTTGTGCATATAAGAATTTAACTAGCAGAGACACTGGGCAATGGTTACTTGCTCCTATCCTCAAAAGCCACATTTCATTCTCAGTGAAAAAGTAATATCTCTTTCTCATGTGGCGTCTTATTTGAATATTGAAGATTTAAGAGTTTAGTTATTACTAGGGGCCTAGTATAATAATATGGAAATTATGATCACAATTTCAATGCCGTTGGGAATAATATTTGGGATATTAGCGTGCATTTTTTATGGGTTCATTTCATATTCCACGAGAAAATTAATCCACGGTGTAGAAGCGTAGATGGTAATAGGTTCCTTCTCGGAAATGTGATCTCATCATTAGTTAGCTCTTTTGTTAACCACGGGATTTGTCTATGGCTAAGATCGAAATTCATGAATTGTTAATACAGGAATACGTACGCAAGTCACTATTAGCTCAGCTCGCAGTTGACTCAAAGTGAAATGAATAAACATGATAGATAGTAAATGAAGAGCTGCATAAATAGTGAGCCACATTAAAGTCGGACGGAAGGAAGTCGACGGTTGGATATCGAAATAATTGTAGGAGAGTTGGGGAAGAGATGAATAGTGGCGAGGACACGTAGAGAGAGATAGAAAAGGCTATTGATCAAGCGACTTACATGGGAGCAGAAGCAGGGATGTCTCCCACAGAAACCAAAGTGGGAGAGTAGCCGTAGCCGTAACCTTTGGGACCGAACTTTTTTCCGTAGCAAGCTTTGCAGTAGATCTCCTTATCGGGGCCGTCACAGGCCAGGATGGAATCAAGAGGCCGTTTGCAGTCTGCACAACTGAAGCATCTCTTATGCCATATCTATTCCAAAAACATAAGTTCCTCAAAAGATTTCCCATCTGGCTCACTCTCAAATCAAATCCAGTCTCGTCCCTGCCTCTTTACTTCTTTATCGTAAACAGTTACAATCAATAGTCATCAAAGCGAGGCACTACTCTCACCAGTCTCACCCACTTCACTAACTAAGTACGTGAGTATAAGGCGTGGGCAAAGTTAAGCCGCTCGCTGCTACTTAAACTACTGACTGAATACTTTCTACTTAATAAAAAGAGATGATTAGAGATTTCAACTCAGTCTGTAACTACAGAAGATCATATTCCTTGAAAAGTCTGGAAGATAATAGGGACTTAGTAAGAAACGTAACTATTACTAAGTATAGTATATCTATTTCTAGTTTCTACTTAGGATAATTCCGTTGAATCCCTCTTCAAAGGTTGCCATTGACAAAGCTAAAGAGCTGCTAACGATTTTTTTCTCGAATGACAAGGAATATAAAGCTGTACAGAGAGATGTCAACGGATTTTCTAGAATACTTACGGATCCGCGAGCAAGCATCTGTTCGGCTGCATAGACAGCTCCACTGCAACGAGGACAACCTTCACCCGGCGGGGCTTTGATTTTCGAACAGTCGGTCAAGTAGTTCGGTCGCTGAGTGTCGTTTTCTTCGTTCCTATACGTAATGACGCCCATTCAATCCAATTTATCATCAATTCTCACAGACAGACATGTAATGACTTTCTTAAGACAGTTAGCCTCCCATTCGTTTGACACGTTACTATTTAAGTGTAGCACGGCACAGCCGGGGTTAGTTAACCAATGATGTACTCTTAGTCTTAGTACATGTAAATATTATGCGCTCTACCTACCCTACCCTGCCCTCCGTATGGAATGCACCCCAAATATACAAAATTCATGACGACTAAAAGCATTACACCAAAGTAAAATAAGAATACGGGCACAGATGAATTCGTAATCAGGATGTCTATAGCTACATCGTTAGTTACTCGTAGTTTCGTAGTCCGTATTCCTTTTTATTGACTTTAATCTTTCGGGCAACTTACGTACATAAGTAGCTTTCTACTGAATTGACTAGCGAGGACTTATCCGTTCTTTCGACAGACTTACCCAACAAAAACCAAACTAGCTAACAGTATCTCTTCCTATGCCCATTCAATCCATTATATAAAATTGAGACATTTTTCTAGGACGAACCAAGGAAAAGGCATGTCACTAACTATAAGCCATTAATCAGCAGTTGGTGACAGAATTTTGAGACCGTTTATTTCTCCACGACGAATCCCAGTCACAGTCTGTGGTCACCGCGTCATTCCTTTCCACAATGCCCTCACGACAAACTAATAAATATAATACACGTACCAATCAATAGCCAACTTCCTGCTCTTAAAGGTATGTACACGGATGGCAGCTACGTATAGGTAGCTGTTTCCCTTTTCATCACACTACTTTCCCAATTTACAGACATAATGTATGTCCCAATGCGGTCCTAATGTAAATAGAAAAATTCTTTCTAGCGGATTTTCGTTCTGGCGAATTTCACAGGATTTCATCATGTGCCTCCCTTTTCTACAAAGGCTTTTCGTATTTTTTCAAAACCTTGAAACCGATTTGAATGTCTCGAAAGGATCAGTCGATCGGTTTTCAATAAGGCCTTTTATAGGATGAAACCGGACGAATGTTGTACTCTGTTGTGCGCATAAGTACAGTACTTACATTTACCTTTGGTACTTCTTTATATCTTTAGTAGCATATACAAGGCAGTGTACATATTTGTTAGAATTAACATGAATTTCTACGCAGCGAAGCTATTTCTTTTCGTCATTCTAAAATCTTTTTAACATAATAATAAGGTTAGTGAAAATATAAATCTCATATGGGAAAAGGATAAAGGAGCATTTTAAATGGCAAAAGAGGCATCCAATTGTTGCCAGAGTTAACGTTGTATGACAATAGTGTATTTTTAGGCTATGTATGCTACAGACGCATGTTGTGTGACGTATGACCGTTCTACAGGACAATAAGTATTAAGGCCCGACTTGGCCGAAGTTGCTACATACTGCGATGAATAACAACAGGGCGAGAGAGTGTACGCTTACATGTAAATTGTTCCATTTTCATATTGCATCTAGTTTTTAATTAGTCACTTTATCGAAAAAATTAAAGAGACACCAAATGTTCAG
>JABASI010003917.1:0-14193 GCA_019776505.1 Tomocerus nigrus | reverse complement strand
CTTAAAAATTAGTAAAAAACTACACATATAATGCAAAAATTATGGTTACCAAAACCAAATTACCAAAATATATGGTAAAAGTACCAAATCAGGTTTCCCATGGTACCAAATTAGGTACTGTTAGCACCTAATTTTGTCCACACTAAAAATTTTTGTTCATACAGGGTGAAATGAAAAAGTATGTGAAAAATCGTTCCTGGAGACTGGAAGAGATTTTGTGTAGGAAGCAATTGCCATTGACCACTATAACTGCTTACTTATTTAAAAAATTATCGTCTTTAAAAATGACATTACCTCCTGTTTCATGTTCTAAGTGTATACACCTACATATAATACGCTTAATTGACACTGCTTCAAAATCGAAACAATTTTGAATTTTGAAATACTCAAAATTTCAAAATGCCATCCTAAAAATTGCTGAGTGTGTATAAGCAGTTGTTGCCTATGTAATCAACTATAAATGAAATTATATTCATCCTTTTAAACCCAAAAATGAAGACGACTACTTAAAAATTATATGTTGAGTTTTATTGAATTTTTATGACACATTTCGAAAAGTTTTCGAAAATGCACTCTTTCAATTCCAATTTACTGCATTTTGAACCTCTCGGTCATTTCTATAAAAAATCGTTTTTGCGAATTTCGGATGTCTAATTAGGTATCTTTGCTACCTAATTAATTAGATTTGGAAAGCACCAAATTAGGTGGAGCACTAATTTACGTGCCACGTATACCAAAATTGGTGTTATAGTACTAGCTGACGGTACGCCTGACGCCTGAATTGGAGAGCTCTCTTTTGCATCCTAATAACTCAATCTGCATTAGTATGTATGGTTAGAATGGGGAGCATGCAAAAATAGCAGCATCTCGAATAAATAATAGAAATAACAATATCGAGTTTGTTTGAAAACTGTTATGTTATTAAATCCTTTGTATCGATCCCCACGTGTAAAAACATAAGAACATGAACTCTTGACTTTTATTAGAACTAGAACCAGTAATCTGTTGATAACATACAGATAACAGAATCTCCTTAAATATACTGCAAGAGTACGGCAAACCTTGCATTATTTGACAATTTATTTGTTTTTTCATTCCATCATTAAGGCATGGGGTACTGTGAGACCACACTTTATATCGCTAATAATATCTCTTTATATCTCTTATAATAATAGCAGGAGCGTAGCGTAGGTTACATTTATTTGCAATTTTGTAAAATGTCTTGAAAATTTCCTTAAAGTGGCGAAAGGTAAATATCTCGGGGATTTGTCATAAGTATTTTTCAAAATACAGCTTGTACAAGAAAAATTCAATTTTTTCAACGCTGTATTTTCAAAAGCATAACATATTTATTTTGATATTTTTCAAGAAAAGATATTCGCCGTTGGTTAATTTTTGGAAAAGGAGGCATGGACATGTGTAATTAATAAGCACATAAAATGTAAAGTGTGGTGTCACAGTGCCCGTGTGCAGTGCAACCTTAAAAACCATTATTATGGTTTACTGGCAATTTTTTCTAAACTCTCTGAAAACATATAATTGTTTTGGTGCAGATTCAAGAATTTTGATGAATTTTTATCTCTATGTCTTTCAGGAAAGGTATATTAATTACTGTGACGATTTGGAAGTATTTTATGAATTCCCATATATTTTTTTCCATTTTCTTCCAACATTTTGCTTTTTAGCAACAGGCACGAGGAAATATCTGGCAGTTTTAGTCGAATCTAAAATGTTATTATTGCAGACATTATTTCGTTGCGAACCTTACAGAAATGCAAAATCAGTGGGTATCTATCCTGTGCATAAGATAGCTGTTGATTTTGCTGATGAAAGGCGGATTACACTTCCATCATCTATTCATTATTGAAATGACCATGAGAACAACATAGTATATACCTTTTATATCTATATAGCTACTTTATGCAGATTCTAGTAACTGCGTGCATGAATGCTAATATCTTTCTTCCTCCTAAAAGGTATATTATATCTCATCACACATTAACACAGAGAATACAGAATAATATCAATATCGCTATGTATATGCAACAATTTACAATATTTGACCAACCAATTTAACTGCCCTTGTTAACTGAAATAGAAATCATCAATTGAATCCTCATGTATATAATGTTTATACACTAACATCGACTATTATAGTACCTACATTAGTTAGGTACTAGCAATACGAATCGTCAGTAACATAACATTATGATGCTTTTATATTACTAAATACACATCCCTGATCGCAAGAGAGACAGAACCATATAAATACTGTAATTGTGTTGCAATATCCTCTACTCTAGACTCTAGAAATTGTATGCTCTATTCCATTCCTCTACTAGGTGATACTTTGATTAAAAATATATATGTAAGCATTTTAGTATTTTTAGTGGCATTACATCTCTGTCTATTGTTTCAGTTCTGAGATTAAAATTCATTTTATCTTATCATTAATTAAAAACATTTTCGTTCGTGTATAATGTCTACTCACTACACATATTCTCCCAATGGCTCATCGAAAATGTTTCTAAATAATTAAATTTTTCACCGTGAAAGCATAAAGTGTGTAATAATCACATTGTATAACTGCCTTAATTAACTGTAGCTATGTAGCTATAAGATTGAGACAATGAAATGAAGTTATCTTATTTGTGGATAGCTATTTTACACTATTACAAATATACACATTGACAGCTGAATCATGTTCCCAAATAACTTTACTCATTGAATCCCCATATTATTGCGATTAATCCGGCGAATTATGTAATATTTTTCTAAATTCATATTTGTTAATTAATTTGATACTAACCTATATCATATTCCATTGTTGCTTTTTGGTCAACTCATGTTTGTACTGAAGGAAATCGTATATTTTCATTTGCATATTCATAAAATAAATAAATAATCTCTCACGAAGGATTCATATTATGCCCGATCGTCTTTTAAGTATCAGTGATGCTATATATGTATATAAGACACCGTAAGCTCTTTTCGAGCTCGTTCAAAACACTGTTACTGTAATTGTCTTTTTTTAAACCCAAACTTTAATTTGAGTGTTGTAATAAGAGATAGCAATCTGAATAAGTACATAAAGCACAAATGATTCCACGAATAAACGAAAATATGACATGCCAATTGCCAGTCTCGAATCGAAGACTATACTTTATTCAACCAAAGTTCCCTGTTCATTGTCCAACAATAGATACGTACATAACAAGGCCGAAAAGTTTTACTGCATACTATATTTGACGCAATTGTCAACTGGTTTATTTGCAGAATACTCCTCACGCGTGCGAACAAATATCAAGTAAGGACACATTCTAATGAGTGTTTACACTTTATTTTATTTACCTTTGATCCTTCAAACTGTTTTTGTCATTTAATAAAGCAAAGCAACAGTAGTCTTAAACCTTGATTTTATATCAGCAATCAGCATTATCATGCAGTCATTCATCATAATATAGAGGAGTGAGTAATTATATTATTACATAAGATCAGACTGTTTTTTAAATTGCAACACTAAGTATGATAAAAAATTAAATACCTACCTATCATAATGCACTTAAAACTTCTGTGCTTTACCAATTGCATGGTGAGAGTCACAGCACAGGTAAGATGATGTGTTCCTAATTAATTGCGCAAATAAATCTTTTTGTAATAATTGTAATTACTCAAAAAACATTCATTACATGCCTAAGGCATACATAATATAAATGGTCAAATGTTTGCAAACCACCTCGTTTTAATTATAGGGCCCTATGCAATATGTTTAATATTTTCTATGCATTACTATTATGCAAATTCCAGACTTTCAGTGCCTCTTTGATGCTTTCTCATTGAACCAATTTATTAATCCCATCTTAGTTACGGCTATGCAAATTAAATTGATCTGAAACGGATAATTTCATTCCCCACTAATGATTTCCTGATTACCTAGATGACGTTGTTTAAAGTTGAATTTTCTCGGTCTCGTCTTAAGAAGTTACTAACTTGTAATTTAACTGCGATCATCTTAATTTTCTTGTAAAAATGGTACACTCTCACACTCAGATACTCGCATTACCTTCTATACTCTAATAATGCTCTGTCTGCACTTCATAAAAATAATCAATTTATGTTAGTATTATGAACTGGAGATAACTGGTTGCTTTTGCAAAATTGAAACTGTTAAAAGAATTAGAATGAAACCACTGAACTTAGAATTATAGAAGAGTCATTGAAATAAACTCCGTTTCATTCGCTCATTCCAATTCCTTTTTAAGCATCCAGGTACTCCTCTTACCTTTACAATTTTAGCAATATAGTCACTTCAATTCCGATACTGTCATTCTTGTAAAAAGGCAAATCTGTATATAAACCACACACTTTCCTTTAACTTTAATTAAAATCAACAATTTCTGTGTTTTCATATTATGATTGATGATACTATCTGTACTTGCCGTGCTTGTGTCGTTGAAGTTGAAATTGATATGAAATCTCGTTAAAATTCAAAAGGCATACATGTACGGACCATGTACATATCCAAAATTATTTTGAAAAATGGGAATCACGATAATATAAATTACAATTTCTTTATTAAGTTCCAATCTAAGCAACCAATGTAAATGTCTCCGTAAGGAGGAAGTTGTTGCATATCCGATACCTAAATAAAAAATATAGAGTTATAATTAAAAACAATATTGTTGGAAAAAATTTTCAAGTGGATTCAATTCGCAATGAAAATATTTATTATAAATATATAGGATGGGTAAATGTCAATCTCCTTTGCCATAGAAATAAATTTTGTATGGTGTCAATTTAAAGATTTTGTGAAATGTTGCAATTTTTGGCGAAGTGAGAAGGATCGCTTAATATGTATCATTATTATACTGTACTGTAATATGTGTTTGGGTGGAATTATTTGGTGAGGTTAGCGATAAGATTATTATTTTGCAAGTTGTTATATAATTTGCGTAGGTTGACAATGTTCGACAGAGTCAAAGAAAATACCAAAAAAGATGGTTAAATAAATTGTAACGCCTTCTCCTTCAATTTGCATCTGTCTGCTATGAAATGAAGGACTTCGAAATATCAGCAGCTATAGAAAGAATGACATCTCCCTGATCGAACAGTATAGATTTCATTCCCGAAAATAGATGATGCCATTGAAAATTAGTGTAAAGATATTACATATTGTTAAGTACTTATTTTCATGCAAAATCTGTAGCACCGTACAAAATTCATCTTTATGCCAAGCACAATCATCCACTGTCATACAGTATTAAAAGTACGACATTATGCTTTGTTACGAAGGAAATTTAGCGGGAATAAATATTTGAAAGCCGACTGAAATAACGATAACAGGAAAGCTAAAGCAATATCGGTGAAGAAAGCTTTGTTTAAAAATTTGCTGCAAAAACAATCTAAAACAGGTAGTTTTTGTAAGTATTTTGTTAAATAGTAGATCCGATAATATATTATAAGGTTGAATTTAGTTGTAGTATAAAGTCACTAGGTCATTAAAATCTTCTTGAAAGAGGCTTTAATTTTTTCCTTCGTTTCGTCTTCGTAGCCCATCTGATTCCATGACTATATTTATCAATTCTTTGTACACAAAATAACACAAATTAATAATCTTTTATGGACTTGAGTGTCACAATAAATAGTTATGTATCAATTTTGGCAGGTGATGTCGCCGACAATTTACAAATAAGCAAAAGGGGTTATCATACAAACTGTCGTGATATTTTCCTACCCGTTGTCACTTTTTGAAGACTTTAGACGGGTTGTATATGTATATTGACAGTCACCTTACCAGTAATTTTTTTTTTGAATATATCGAGATATTTAATAAGTAATGTTTGTGTTTTGTGTTTCTGTATCTGCTGTTTGGCGTTGAATGTTGAGTCTATATAATTAGGACTTTTAGACATGGACCCATTTACAATGAAATGACAAACATTGGCAACAATAAACTTAGTTTTTGTTCTAGATTTTGATATAATAATATATTCAGCCTCGGGCAATATAAGTATTATAGCTAGGTATTCACAATTAGCTTTGTACTGAACTGGTCTGAGCGTTTTAGTTAGTAAAAACTATTATTTTATAAACCTGCATAATTGCAAAGTATATAGCTACTAAAAAACAAATACTAATTTTATACAACTTTATGCAAAATGGACAAATATTTTTTATTATTTTAGAATCACGTCTGATGATGAAAATTTTGCTTCTTTCATTACAACTCCACCTATTTTTGACAGTAATTTGGGCGCTACCAAATACCACCAAAGATTACGAAAATGAGCTTATACGACAGAAAGAGATTGAAACAAATAATATTTATGGTTCAATTAAGGAAATTGAAGAACCTTTAAGGAAGGCTGAAAAAAATTATACTCCTATTGTGTTTTGGCATGGAATGGGTACGACTTCTTTTTAACTATACTATTGTTTGCTATTTTGTGTGGGTTAACCAAGAAATTGAATCACTGAATAATTTTTTTCAGCTACTACGTGACTGTACATATTAAAAAACATTAGTATTTATGTTGAATTCCAATTAATTTTATAAAAATACGTCCTGGAATTTTGCAGGTGACAATGCCTGGAATATACAACGAGCTTTTAGTTTTATTGATCACGAGCTACCTGGGGTCTATATGCACTCGTTGCAAATTGGTGACAGCATAATAGAGGTAACCTATTTATTTTTTGCCGAAATTAGTCGCTAAGACAACTTTCGAATTCTAGTTTTACGATAGTTTGCTGCTAGAATGAGAATTTCTAACCGTCCGCGTCCACCATCTCAATGTTGCTAATAATCGAGTTGAATTTTAAGCAGTAACTTCGTTCCAATTTTATTATCATGTGCCATTGCCACCAAATTTTTATCACAAAATCTTTTGAATTCCACATTCTAATAATTGCTTTTTGCTGTATAATTGTTGTTGCTAAAATGGATTTCTTTCACATTTATGTTCTTATGCTGTTAGAATTTTCGCCAGTAGTTAACAGCTGTATAAGTATATCACAAAATCATTTGTAGCTGAAATCTTCCTTGGAATCCTTCGTGTTTCCATTCTTGCTACAAAAAAACAAAGAACAAAAAGTAAGCTTTTGGGATTTTTGTTACTTGTGAAAAGGAAGGTAACAAAAAGTATAGAATAGAAAGTTACCTTTTCCCTTTTTATTATAAAGTAATATGTACTTAAAAATAAATAAAACGTTATCTTGAAATGCGAGGTTCAAATAACGTATTGATATTGTTGTTTAACGTTAATCCATGAAAATTCGTGCATTAACGTTCACTTTTATACCATTTACGTCAAAATATGTTAAACATATTCAGTACTTTCCCTGTTGCCTTTCACAGTACCAACGTTAACTACTAAATATCAAAAAGTAAAAAAAAAGTGCTTTATGAAAGGCTGATATTTAAAATAAATTTGCTGTTTTAAAAAAGGCTGCTATTTTTATAAGTATGAAATTTAAACAATGCAATATCCCAGTATCGTACAATATGCAAAGACGTTACAATATTTTTATTGTCAATATAGATCCTTTAGCACTATACAATACAACGCATATTGGTTAAGGATCTATAACATTTCTGGAATGTATTTCAGGACACCAAAAGTGGATATTTTGTGAATGTAAACGATCAGATTAACTTAGTCTGCAACATGATTAAAAACGATTCTAAATTACAAGGTGGATACAATGCAATCGGGCTCTCACAAGGCGGACAATTTTTGTGAGAATCATTTAAAGCTTTTGTTTTACAAAAATAACTAAATATGACGAATTTTATGACTATGAGTCTGAAATTAAGCCTGGGAAATTCAAGAAATAATAATAAGGCATCTCTCTCCATTTAACTTTTAACGACTGCTTAATAACTATTTTAATACACAGGAGAGCAGTAGCACAGAGATGTCCTGATCCTCCAATCTTGAATTTAATATCTCTTGGAGGCCAGCATCAAGGGGTTTTTGGTCTGCCTAAATGTTCGGCTCCCAAGCAAGAGTGGTGTGAAATTATTGACAAATTAATAACACATGCTGCTTATGCAAGGTAAATTAAAATAAACATTTTTATTAATGTGTTGCTTAGTAAAAGTATAATTATAACTAAAGCCTTCTAAATGGTCAAATTGATGTTTTGTTAATATCGTCCCCTGCATTAGATCTCAAGTGAGATAAGAGCTCAATGTCATATTTTGAATACATTGAAGGGTATTAAGAAAAACGTCAATTGATATCATTGAATTTCGATATTAGGTGATCGTATTGACAAAATTGTAAAATTGTAATGATTTTTGTTGAAAACATAGTTGGGTACAAAAGTTCCTGGTACAGGCCGAATACTGGCACGATCCTTTCAAAAATGACGAATACATTAAAAACAGTATATTCCTTGCTGATATTAATAATGAAAGGGTAAGGAGGAAAATAATGCGATGTTGAATTACTTACTTACATGCTTTCATTTCCTCAAAATCGTCACTTTTAAATCAATTTCAGGTTAAAAATCCAACCTACAAGGAGAACCTATTAAAGCTCAAAAATCTGGTGTTGGTGCTTTTTGAAAGTGATTCCATTGTTCAGCCAAGAGAAAGTGAATGGTTTGGTTTCTATGAAGCAGGACAGGATAAGAAACTTTTCACACTTGAAGAATCCTCTCTTTACAAAGAGGTAGGAAATTTTTCCCTTCTTCCTTTAGTGAAGAATAATCGTCCTTTTTTATGTAAATAGTACAATCCTAAAATATATTAAAACCGATGTGTCATATAATAAAGGATTGGCTGGGATTAAGAGCTCTCAACGAATCGGGAAGGCTTCACCTTTTATCTTCACCTGGCGACCATTTGGGATTTACTAAAGCTTGGTTTATAAAAAACATCGTCCCGTTCCTCAGTAACCTGTGACTACAGATGGGAAGTCTGTCATCCTCATCCTCATCATGTGGATAATGCTACCCATATACTGCTTTGTTATAAAATAATAATAATATGAACATCTTTACAATTATAATTTGCAATTACGCTTGCTTGTTCAAAGATGATGTAGAAATTGACTTACTACTTACCATATTAAAGATGTTAAATTAACCTCAATTTAAAACTTTATTATCTGCATCATGCGTCTAAATATCATAAATATTTCGCCTGCACCGTGAATATTTTCTAAGCCCCCCTCCCCAACTAAGTAACTACCATAATAAGAAGCTTAATAATATATTATGTACTAAGTACTACCCATCCTGTACTATTTGGATCAGTTCACTAATTTTATTATTCCCAAATTCGACTTCGACTCGTTAATTATACACTGCACACTGGACACTACACTGTGATTCTGCGATATACATGTAGAGATACATATCATTATATACTTAGAATAATTAAGCTTAGGTATACTAAGAATAAGCTTGATTGTGGCAAGGCAGTCAGTCATCCATTCCTTATACTAATAGAATAAGGTAGTGAATGAATAGTCAAAGAGGAGTTGCTAGCATTAATTGCATGAGATTACTCACATTGCTAATGCTTAAAGGGTTATAACTGGAAAAAACACAAATGTTAATTGTCATGGGTCCCTTGACTTTATTCGCACACACTCCTCCAGTTACTAAAATGCCAAATCCCAGTGCAGTGAAGAACGAAGACAAAGTACTCTCCAAGTGAAGACTATATTCTGGGAGAGCGAAAGAATTTAGTGACACGTAGGTTAAAAATGATTAGGATTCTCCGGGACTGAAATCAGATGTGCAAAGTGCAACCAGTATTAATAATTATAATATTTATTTCACGTTCATAGTTCCTAACAAATCAAAGTTACTTTGCGTTTACCAGTCGTCAGTATTATTCACAATAGTTATTTTCAGACTTCGATGACATACGACCTAAGATGTCTTTCTAAATTCATTGTTTTATAGGTATGTTTTTACAATTTGGAATTGTAGCTTATCATATTAACTGTCAACGTATTGAATCTAATGTCTAACGTAAACCCTAAAATGTAATGATTCTAATTATCATGAACATTGTTTAATTTCAAAATAGGTGACAGGCAGGACGAAAATAATAACGTCAGCGGCGGCTTTTCATCCAAAATAAATTAAATACTTTCCTGCCTATTGGTGATAGTGATTAGACATTAAACGTTAGAGGTAAAACGTTACAATTGACAATGCCAGTGTATCGTCAAATAATATTGATAAATACATTGTTTTATTGAAGCGCATTTGTTAATTTTGAGTTCAATTTGCAGGAGTCAGAGTCAGGTCGGTCGAGCTGCTGTCAGTTTTTATCAAATTAAACATTAACCTGCTGCTGACTGCATTCTGTGATTAGAGGAACAACGTTTTAAACTCACCAGCATCTTCAACTTTCAATGATTGTGTCCTTCTAGAATCGTTCATTATTCTGATCTCATAGTTTGAATTTTCGGAAATCCTTTGAGTTGTTTATCGTAGAAGTCTAAATCATCGAGTAGGTAAGATTGGTGAACATAATATTGAACTCTTAATTTTTGATTAATCTGACAAATGATACTGTCAATTAATACATCGTTTTAAAGGAGCCTTTGTTTATATAATTTTAAACTGCCGATAGAATGATCAAAAACATTGATTAATTTGGAATTACAATTGCATGTTACAGGACAACAGGTCGGTCGATCAGCTGTGACTGTTCGAAAAAATAGATCAAGTATTTATCTTCCATTTGTGATTGGAAACATATTATCAATTCTCCAGCATCGTGAACTGCCAATCCCCGCTTTAAACTTTCTACTGTAATCTTAATATTTAAAAATCTGAAGATCTTTGATACTTTTCTCAGAAAATGTAGTCTATTTGTGATTGGAAACATATTATCAATTCTCCAGCATCGTGAACTGCCAATCCCCGCTTTAAACTTTCTACTGTAATCTTAATATTTAAAAATCTGAAGATCTTTGATACTTTTCTCAGAGAAGGCTTAATCATTGCTTGCGTAAGTAAGATTATTAAATATAAAATTAAAGTTTAAATTTTCTTCGATTAATTTGTGACAAAAATGTAGTCTATGTGGACTGCTAGCCGTAATATCACGCATCGTGATATACGTCTAGGCGCTGTCTGTTCCTAAATGTAAATTTTACCGTTCCTAAATGTAAATTCTCCCAGACCTAACCATTCGTAGCAAAACATGTGCGGAACGAGGCACACTATTTACTCTGACTTGACTCTGGATACGAATTAAGAGGCGAGGGTCATAGTACGAAAGTCTGAATGGAAGGCTTGGCTAACAAAAATGTAGAATGCTGATAGAATACGTTAGAAAATGTCAAATAGTTTCGTCAGTATATTATTTAGTTATTATTTGTTTTATTTTTGAGATAACTTACAGTTATTTGGCAATTTACAGTCAGTATCAGCAGTACGGCAATAGTTATTTTTATAACACAGCTAAACTTTCTCCGTCCTTATGTCATTTCATACTCAATTGCAAAATCAATTCATTACCATTTTTGCCATTTTCATCTCGCTTAAAACAATGTGAGGCCGAAACGGTGACCAACTATGAACTTTTTTTGTTTTTCAGGTTCCGATATCCCCCAGAATCGACTGCTAGTATTTGGTTAAACAGAAGATTGCTCTTGCTTTGATAGACTCTCTTTGTCTAATAACAATTAGTCACATTATGGATCCACCGAATAATATCCCTGGGAGCGATAATACGATCCAACCTACAGAGGCCCAAGGAATAAATAATGAGACTGGTAACCCCGTTCCGAATCCAAGCATTTCTGCGGTATCTTTAACAGAAGAAAGATCCAACGCGCAGACACAAACGCAGTACAATCACCGTAACCCCGGTAATAACCAATGAGTACTAATATTATGTGCAATCATTATTACCATTTTTATTCATAATCACAAAATCACAACTGATATTAGTCACGTAGTGAACACCTGATGTTAGAGTGCTCATCAATAGTGTTTGTTGTTGAACAGCTGTGAGACGCATCATGCGAGAGGCTCAAGAAATGAGTCGTAATCCGGATAGTGGAATAACCGCGCATCCTCTAGAGGATAATCTTTTCGAGTGGCATTTCACCATTCGTGGGACAGAAGGAACGGAATTCGAAAATGGGTTGTACCACGGAAGAATCATTTTACCAGCGGAATATCCTATGAAACCTCCGTCCATTATAATGCTGACTGTAAGTAGTTAGAAATACTAAGAATACGTTTGTTCTGTTCGATGCATGTGTCATGTAATTGTTCAACTGGTAGACACTAATATTGTGATGTATGTGGTTTGCAGCCAAATGGTCGTTTTGAAACTGGCGTCAAAATTTGTCTCTCGATTTCGTCATATCATCCGGAAACTTGGCGACCGTCGTGGTCCATTCGTACCGCTCTGCTGGCATTACAATCATTTATGAATACCCCATCTCCGGGTACGTAATTGCTTATTTTAGTGACTCACAAGTATAATTAATCCATAAAGTGTATATTTAGTGTAAGTTCTGATTTGATGATAAATATCGGGTTATAATAAATTTAGGAGCGATAGGATCCTTGGATCTACCAGAGGGAGAGAGACGGAAACTAGCCCGCTTGTCTATTGGTTGGACTTGTATTACATGCGGTCCAAATCGAACATCACCAATCGCAGTAAGCTAATAGAATCAATGTGACGCTTTTGATGCATGTAATAAATCAATTGATGAGTTTATTTTGCTTAATAGCTGCCAGTCCAAGGGCCAAGTACCTCGACTGCAAATGCTATGAGAAGTGGCAGCCCCTCCGCAGCTCTGCGGGTATTCCGAACTCTTGGATTACCGGAGAGAGAATTGGTTGATGCATGTAATAAATCAATTGATGAGTTTATTTTGCTTAATAGCTGCCAGTCCAAGGGCCAAGTACCTCGACTGCAAATTCTATGAGAAGTGGCAGCCCCTCCGCAGCTCTGCGGGTATTCCGAACTCCTGGATTACCGGAGAGAGAATTGGTTGATGAGGAACATCCTGTAGTTAATGGAAGGCAGCTGTTCCACGATGACAGAGCTGGTGATGTGCCAAGGCAGGCCCTTCGAGATGGACCAACCGATATCAACGAGGAACAGGACTTACCTTTAGAAGGCGATGAACCTATTAACCCCAACGCTGAGGTTGTCCTCCAAGATATCGAACAGAATATTCGCGATCATCGCTACGCGTTGGTTACTGTAGTAGTGGTGATAATAGGTATAGTTGTTCGTCGTCTATGGAGTGTTATGTTTTGAGCAGCAGTGTATACGTTAGCGGCAATAAGGACAAGTTGGTGTTGAAATCAGATATCAGAGTTGATAAATGTCAGGCATCATCCTTAATGCATAATATATAGTCTCTTCACGGGTACTACAAATAAATCATACCATCTCTCTTATTCTGAATGTGGGCTAAAAATAAAAAACAATTAAACCCAGTCTCGCAGGCCGGCTTTAGTTGTTCTTTGTACTAAGTAAATTACATTTTCCTATGCTGAAATAATTTATAATCAGCTAAAAACCAACCAAATATACGAATTAATACTGTTAATGCCAGTGGATTTGTAACGCTGTCATTCATGAATTAGTAAAACTACGCATGTGTAGGTTGATTAATTTCAACACGGAATTGAAAGATCTAACTGCCTTCCAAAATATTGCTTTTGTCTGAAACTTTAACATTTAACAATACCTAGTGTGCGTTTAAATGTGTAAGACTTTTAGCTTTCCTATGACTGAAAAATATTACTTCAGTACAACTGTGATAGTAATAAGAAAATACGATACCTACTCTAATTTTGTTATAGCTAGTTTTTAGTTGAAACTTACCAATAGATATGATTTTTTTATAATCAAAATAAAGTTCAAATTTGTAGTAGTGTTTGAATATACGGATATCCCTCGGTTATATAGTTTTTAATTGGGTTTCTATTTTTAGTCCGCATTCGGAGTCAATATTATTAGAGTCATTATTGGCTTTGCCAGTAATGATTGGATATTACTGGCATGCCTGTAGTTTTTTATCGCCACCACTGGCTGGACACTACCACTATGTCTGATTACCCCTATTGCCGCTAACGTACACACAGTAATTTGAAAAGACATAAGAGTTTTACAATAGTTAAGTTAGTCTCAGTTAAGTTTACTCAGATTTAAGAAAGTGGTCATTTGAGAGGAGTTATCGTAAT
>JABASI010003916.1:0-15247 GCA_019776505.1 Tomocerus nigrus | reverse complement strand
ACACTCTTTTTGGAATATCATTATTCCCATCTGAACCCTTATGTACACTACTAATGGCACTAACTACCTCTGAATCCGAAACTAAAACATTATTACTAATGACATTCACACCAATAGTCTTCATCAGATTATTGTAGTCTTTTTGTGTAGAGATACCTAAGTAATCTCGAAAATTATTTTGTAAGAGTCTACTAGTTTTCCAAGGTTGTGCCTGGTACAGATGAGGTTTATTAACAGCATGAAAAAAAGTAGCCAACCCCGAAGGAAAGAACCAATAACGTGCAATCAAAAGGGACATGACTGCAAACAAGCTTGCTCCTGATCTCTCTGATTACATGTGAGTCAATAATAGAAGAAAAGCTATGAGAAATGAACAGTAGAGCTGGACAATGAAAGTAAAAGCACAATGCGCGTATACTTAATACTATGAAAGTATAAAATACTAAAAAGAAAGTAGACAGGGAGTGGGCAACTGAACATTTCTCTGCCTTTTACGTCTCCACAATCAATTCAGTCAACTAATAGAAAGGAGACCTTGGGTTTGTTTTATATTATTAACGCCTGATATTGATGAATTCAGTTGACGGTCCTCGAAGAAATCTCAGTTTTAGATTGCATATACCTACATTGCCTCTATCACACATTTTAAGTCTGAAGGTTTGAAAATTGTGTATCATCTTATTATTAGACCTGAACTACTATAAAATATTTAGTTGTTTAATACTTTGTTTACAACCACCCATGCTTACAGTTAGTTATAAACGACAAAATCCATAGTCCACTTCCAGAAAGAATAGCATACACATTAATCTCCTTCAAGATCTCCTGTTCTTGTAAATATTTATTGACAGCCTTTCCTTGCTCTGATTTCATTTAAGCAAGGATTTCCTTTAAGTATCGACATTTTGTGCAATGAAATTCAGTCACACGAGCATCGATGCGGAAATGGGGCAGGAACTTGACTATTTCCAGCATTGGCATTTTATAGCCCAAATAATCGTTAACTGTTTCTAAAATCTTAATTTCGGAAACACTAAATGCATTTGAGTAAGTTATTATATTGAGATATTACATGGACAGTCTCGCGTAATTATAACGTGCCTATATTAAGTTATAAAGTCAGTAGGAGTAAATGACAACTTGACTCTATACGAACAATGTACAATAAAACAATTCTAGGAATGAAGAAACTCGTCATAATATTGATAAGATATGTTCATTAGTTGCCTTCAAACTGCTACGACAAAAAACTATGATTCAACATGAATACTCTGACCTTAGGTCAAAACAGTATTATATAACGTTTTTGCTCTACGTAATGTTGTTATACATGATGTCCAAAAAGCAAATATTTGTATTGCTAATTTGCAAAGGGATTGTTCGTTTACTGACAATTCTGTTTTCTATAAAAATGCTTCGCGGCATGATATAACTTTAGCTGCAGTGGGCCAATTTGTGTTTATACTTTGCACATACATAAAATAAAGTGAAAGGCAAAGCCCAGTTCATGGTGCCATGAAAGATCAAATCATCGCATTGGCAATCCCTTGAAAACAAACGGGCATGAATCAAAAGTTCGGCTTCTTTGTTACATTAAGGGAAAGCAGGAGAGCTCACTAGCTCACAATACCAATTTCAGTGTTCATTGCCTTTTCTTTGTAACAAATGTCTGACGCAAGTAACCTTACTACAACTATACGAGTAGAAACCTTGCAAAATGCATATGTTTTTCTCTATTCATATAGGTATTGTGTATTTTCACTAGTAATATTTTCTTTCATACTGCAGAATGACGCATCTGTTTCTCAGTGGAGCTGAAAGTGAAATACAAGCACACACTAAGAAAATCTGCAGGAGGTGGGAAAACTCTATGAAATATAAAAAATTTCACAAGAATCTCATAGTATTCTATTTGAGGGTTGAAAGAACAAAATCAGCAAATTGGCTTTATCCTTTGTGCTGCATACAAAACATCAAACATACAGAGTATTATGTACACACACTTAAATAACTTGCTCTTCGCTACACAACTGTAAAATAGCATGCCTTAGAGAAAGTTAGTGTAGTCAGAGCAATTTTGCTGTTTCTTCATTTCTACTATATTACACTGCTACTCTTTGCCCATGAATTTGATGTCCATATATAACAGTATTCTTGATAATTATACGTGCATGACATGCATACATAGTCTAGTTATTTAGAAAAAGGAGCCTTATGAAGAGATAAAGCTTTAGAAAGACTAGACGAGCTGAACGCTAATCAATTACTCCAAACTCAGAGTAGTTGATTGGGAAAATTGTGTGGAAATTGGCTCTAATGAACAGTTAGGGGATTCCAAGGGTCGACAGAAGTAGATTACGACTGAGCCAGCTCCAACTTACATATGAAACGGCATAGAAATACTAAAGCTTTGGATTTCTTTACAATTTGAGCTGTTATCCTATATTTATTTGTATTTTGTATATACAGGACCTTTTGCTGCACTACTACTGCCAATATAGCTAGTAAAACGCAATTGTACATGCAGCAAAGTGGAGCAGTCAGTCGATTTCCTAATGGCCTGCATTCCTAATTCAGTTCACAACATCAGATTCTATAAGAACGCCGCATGTATATCATCCACAACAGAAATCGGATGGGAATGCCAACCCACATTTACTACAAGAAATGCAGTTAAAGTTTCTTATCGTATTAATGCTGCAGGTTATGGTTCCGGCTCGTTATTGACAAGAAATGTACCTAACTTCCAGTTTCCTACTCTTAGCCAACACGAAATAAATCATTGTTAATCAACTACAATGGGAAACAACACCTTTCTATGCTTGTACATATTTGTACTTTGTTGCCCCACAGCTATACTTTATAATATAGTAGCTCACCACGACATATGCTTTTAAATAGCACGTTGACTATGTACAGGTCTAGATTTATCTACGACGGCCACAATATAATGCGCAATGCACATGGGAAAAGTTCATGAATTAACCCCGAATTATCAACAAATAGTAATAAGTGCCTACATAATCTTTGTAATAAATTATTACTTTCTCTTTGGAAGTATATGAAAGTGGGATGGAAGCTAATAAGATACTTTCACTTATTGTGTGAACACTAATCCGATGCCTTTAGCTAAAGTGTATTGACAAAAGAGAACAACATGTAAGTAAACGGAATGAGCAAAAAGGGGTTGAAACTAATAAGAGATTATGAGGCATTAGAAGGTCAGTGTAAATAATCTGCCTGGCTCATAGCTCACATCCCAGCCAGGCCGTCGATATCTATTTGCTCTCTTCATGATTGCTGGCAAACAATTAGATGTCCATCTGTAAAAGTGCATTCACTTTCTGTTTACAGTGGGCATACAAAGCAAAGCTCCTACTATTAATGCATACACAGCATTTCCATCCATCCCTTCTACCTTTGGCTTTGGCTCAGGAGTCAGGACGGATGAGAGAGGGGAGAGATTGAGAGATACAAGTGTCAATAGCAATAACAGTCACGTATTTATATAAAATATAGCCACTACTACTACGTTACTATACTATACTACTCACCACTCACTACGCCCACCTATCTAAATAAAGCCATAGACGAGGCACATTCTACTGAATAAATAGTTCCTAGGACATACACGACGAATAATCAGAGGGGCATTTACTCACTAAGGCTTCTCTCTACAGAAATTAAATCACCGCTTTGGGATCTCAACCTAAACAACATTGCATGGTTTGCCTCATTGAAGACTAATTGAGCTGATCGCACATTTGACTTGACTTCAGCTACTTTTCCTTCGCCGCCCTTTTGGGAATTCATCATCACATCATTACATCATCATCATTCACTTCTCTCGAGTGTATTATCTACTAGGTACTACTAATAACTTAGCGTTACACCAAATAAATGCTCTATTTGTCAACTATGCATTCTTTATTGGAATACAAATTAATTGTTGTTCCTTTCATTAGCCATTAGGTATAATCAGTGCAACTAAATATGTATAATGTTCCATTCGTAAATATAAACCGTACAATGCGACGAAGACGCTATTTATTTTAAGTGAACCGTTGCCGTTAACATAAAATATGTCTTTGAGTATTTTTTGTTCATGTTATTATTGTCCGTTAGATCACAACCTCCTTTATTACTGCGATAATATAATGTACCTACTGTGAAAATATCAAAAGTTTTAAGAAATTACAGATTGAGTGAAGAATGGAGTGGATTTTAAGCTAATACCATTCAACACACTCTACTTTTAAATCTACTGCATAAATGCATTAGATTAGAAGACGCAAACATAATGTAACATGGAATTATTTAGTGCAGATGTGCGTTAACGTCAGATTAACTTTCAGAGAGAGAGAGAGAGAGAGAGAGGAGATGACAGTAGAAAAGAAGAGGGATGCGGCTCACTGAATGAGAGGGAAGGCATACTATACTAACAATGTAATAGATAGTGGTAGTCTATTCTGTATGAACATTTTCCTTACAAATGGGGAGAACGGAGCGAGGGATGAGAACTCAAAAGTCAAGTTAAGGAAATAGGGGGAAAGAGACACGAAATTTACTGACTGAGGCGTTAAAAATCCGAGATGATGGCATTCTAATTGCCTTCATTGCAATCGATATAATAACAGCAATAAATATAACTTGAAAACGATTCTCCATTCCAGAACGGTTTTGCAAGAAATAATTGTATTCAAAATAATTTTACAATACAAGCATTTCTAACCCGGAAGATATATCTTTCCATTACAATTTAGTTAGATTTTAGATTTCCAACGGAGATCCTACAGTATTTTTAGTCAGATTAATAAAACTACCTTCAGTATATGTACGTAGCTAGGTACATTCTTGTTGTCGAATATGACCCACAGGTACTAAGTAAAAGTTGAAGAAAAGTAGGTATCAATTATTGGGAAAGAGAAAATCTGAGTAAAGACGCTAGTGAGAAGAATTGGGTAAATCAAAAAGACTAGTGGAGGGTAGTGCAGGAAAAATCTGTTCCCATTTCAGTAAAATGGAAAAGTGGAGTGTCTTGGAAAGCGAGAGTGCCTATTCAGACAATGATAGCAGTCATGGTAGTAGTCGTGTGTCTGTATGTACTCCTACTCCATTCTCCATAAGTAAATATATATCGATATATGTGTAGGTACTTGTATTTACGTAAAGTATAGTTTTATTCTTTGAGCAATGAATTTCTAGTATGAGCAACTAACTATAGAATAGACGCTATATTATATTTATAGCATACAACAAGGCTGAGTGTAGTGAGTAGTTTTTGAAGCTGTCAAAACCTCAAGCAAAGCCGAAAGTAAACTGAATGCGGTACTTACATCACATCAACTCACTCAGTCACTTAGGAGGATAACATAACAAGAGAAAAGAACATAAAGACAGAACTGAGTGACTGAAAAGAGCAAAAGCAAGGAGGACTTGGGCATTGGCATCTCTCACTTACTCACTCACACTACAACATTTTCTCCTTTCTCCTCTCTCTCTCTCTCTGTCTGTCTATCTGCCTTGCTTTTCCTCTATTGTAAAAAATTGGCTTTCATATCGCGCCTCAAATCCACACCCCAGCAGTCATCCTCACAATGCGTTTCCATCTCAGCCCAACAGTCAGCCAACAACCCATCTCATCATCCTAAATAGATGAATGAAGGAAAATGAAACCATACATACTTTTTAGATTCTCCTTTAAAACTCAGGCCAGTGTCGAAAATGAAACTGTTCTGATTTGAGTGTTTGTATACAGAGAAAGTACACAGAGTAAATAAGTATATAGAAGAATGACATGACGTTAGTAGTAAAGTGTATGAACCACATTCCCTAATACAACAGCCTACTTTACTCCACACTCAATACTCGTAAACCAAACAAAAATACATTTTAGTGCAAGCCTTCAGAGAGCTACTTAAACGAGCACAACGAGGCAGACAGAGAAAATACATAGAAATGCAACATTGACACAGAAACACAAATGGCTTACTTAGCTAGGTACTTGTTCAGAGTAAATAATATCAACCAAGATCTGCCTACTTTTTCCTACTTTTGTCCCCGTAGAAATTTTAGTGGACTATATTGATATCTAGCAATAAGTATTTTATTTTCTAGCAAAATCACAATTTGTAATTTGTTCCATACATTCATTTTTACTGTGCACTATTCATAGAAACAAGAATATAGAAGTAGTAAGTACTAAAATCCTTTACACTGCCCTTTCCTTCACTCTAAATGACGATAGCCCTAATTTTTTGTTCTCCGTATAAATACTGACAATGAGCATGGAGCTTTTAGATGGAGCGAAGCGAAGCCGTCTACTACAAAGAAGAAAAACTATTGTTGAACAAGAAAAGTTTTCGACAATGTTATGTACGTAGATATTCCGCAGTTACAGTATTTGAGGAGTTGTACTGTGAAAGTAAGTAAGCCAGCAAAATAAAATAGAAAGAAAGTAGTCAAGTGCTTTGTGTATTTGTGCTGTAGCGAATCGAGGATGTGAAAGTAAATACGAGAAATATGAAAACCGGAGTCAGGAAAGTGTGTGTATGTATGTGTGCTGTGTTATATTTGAAGCATGATATGATATGATGTGAATGTGATGGAAGGAAGCAAGAAAAACTTTTATGCTGCGGAAAAAGAACGACTAAATGGCTAAATAAAGTTGTTGTACACATACATAAAGGTCTCTACGAAATTTATTTCCACTCTGTTCTACTCAAAGCACAGAGGATTGGGAATGGCAGTTAATCTATATAGTCGTGGTAGCTAGACCATATAAATGTGGATCACAGAACAGATTATTAGTCACTCTGGCCTGGTTTAAGTTACATACCTACTATAGATATCAGTCTTATTATGGGTATATTATATACTGTTTTACTAGGAAAGGAGATATAGGAAAGAATAAAATTTGTAATGCTAATATTGCATGTTGTTGGAAGGAAAGTTGGAGTTGGGTTTACACTGGTCATTAAATTCATTATCAAATGCAATACAATAGAGAGTCAAAAGATCATTAAATCGGATATGCATTGCATTCTCTATGTAGACCATTATTGTTTTGTGGCAAAGACATAATTGAACCCATTCTTTTATACTTTAGTTGGAAAGATACAATTATACATGTTATTTGTACACATTACAATTTTGTTTATTCATCTTTATGCAGTTTAGTTCTAGTAAACTTTTTATTTTGGCCGTCTAAACTTTTTGATGCCCTTCCAACCTCGATTTACACTCATAATGTATTTAAAATGTTAAAAACTATGTCTAACTTCCCTCGCCCACGCACAATTCATTCTTAAAGGGTTTTATGTGCGACTTTTGGCATTTCTATCTATGTAACTATTTCATTGTACCTAATTTCACATTTACACTTGTACTTGAGTGTAGAGTTTTGTGTCAGGATTAAAATTCCACGCAAGTATTAATGAGTCGCGTGCGTGACTTGAAAAGAGTTGTTTTAATTATGATCATAACTGCAAATTAATACAACAACTTCCTTGAGAAGCCTCTATATTTCCACTAAATAAACCAAATTCAACTTCCTAGTGCCATTATAAAATTATATACTTTATTTAAGAACTGGAGCAATTCGAAATGACTCCACAATAATTCCAGTCTGTTTCATTCTCCTCTATTTTTAGATTTAAATATAGACTACAGTCTACTTAATAACAAGCTATCCCACTCCATTACACAGATTTAAAACACTATAAAGAAATTAGAATAGTATATAAGTATAATATCTTAACTAACATATACTCTGGATTGCCATTCAGCAATCTCTACCAAAAACTAGAATTTCCTCAGACATAATTTGAGCAGAGAGAGGCTCAAAATAAGAAAGGTAGCTGCTTTCCTACAGAAAAATATAATGTTTACGTCGTATCCGTTTAGGTAGCATATAAGGAAAGCAATTTCATTTTAAATAACATTTCAAGGCTTCAAGGTGCTCCCTACTTCTCTCTCTCTGCTATAATACTCAGTTCTGACATACGTTCATACGGAAAGAGATTCCTTAGTCTAACACTCAAAGTTCACTCTAATCATAATCATGCAATCAACAACTTGAAAATATGACCACGTTATCTGGCTATCATAAGCCCGTTTGCCATTACGGAAATGTCTCGGGGAAAAGTACATTGATTAAAACGACAAAGACCGACAGCCTTTTACCACTCACAGCTTTCCTACAAAGTTTCTCTTAAATACTCGCCGTTGGTTTCCGTATCCCACTTTCATATATACAGGAAAAAGCCCCGCTCACTCTACATGCATATGTATCCCCGTAATTCATGACTTGCACTCCTAGACAGTCAGTTAGCAGAACAAGAATTTATTTTTACTCTTATCACATATCTGGATATTTCCCTACAATAAACATTTCATTACTCGATTACTCCCTTCCCTATTCCTGTAGACTTACCTAACTCCCAGCTAAATACGAATTTCACAATATTATTTTCATCATGAATGTAGCCCCCTACATTATTCCTTAGTCTTAGTATACTAGGATTTTTCTGCTAGTGTATGTAGTGTGCCGAATAGGAAGTCCATGTACCTAATGGTACAACAAATGAGTCAAAGTCAATTATTTATTAGCAAGAAACCTTCAACTACGAAAGACATAATGCAAATAGCACGTGGGAGTACACTTTTTGCACTCTGACGTGCTATGTTTGCTAATGCTATGCCATTCAGTGTGAAATTGTCCACCCCTTTAATTCTAATTTTAAGATTAGATTTAATGAATGCATAATTCACAAATTCTTAAAATTATTTACAGCCACAATCCCTAGGATAAAATTCCATTGACTCTTTACACGGCATCACCATATTATAACTATTTACAGAGTTAAATACGACATAATAAAAGACAGTTTACGGTCATTACGCTACCTAGTTAACCCTACAGCTACTTACAAATCAAATCTCTTATAATATATACTATGAGATTTGCCTATTCTATTGCTTATTTTTTGAACTGACTTATCGTGACATAGTTTCGGAATGAGGGCCTTTTTACATAAATAACTCTAATCAGCTCAGCGGCACATATAATTAAGACATACGAATATTTTTATTCTCTGAAATATCTATTAGTTAAAGTAGGTATTGGCCAAGTAAAAGCCCTGAGCGTATTTTTAATAGACCACAGACCTTTTTATGTATGTGCACTTGCGAATTTAACGTAAGGCGGACGGTAATGGTTCAAATGACTTTGACTGTAGTAAATAGCTACGCAGTTGATGTAATTTTAAATTAAAACGTTAAGCATCATACCTGGCTGTCTCAGATGTGAATGCGTATCCAAACTGGACTTTCCCATTCCGCTCAAACTGTTTGTAGTGTAACCTGTAAGTAGAAAAACAATAAAAATACCGTTATTAGCATGATATATTCACATCGTGTAGCTATTTCATCCCAATAGGATTACAGTGAATAGAAATGTACAGAAATAATACGTACATAAATGGTAAACTTTTTATATCCAATTTTATTATTTGAAAAGTAGTATAAAATAAGTGTTTTTCATCATGCATATGAAGTATGACAACAGATTTTATTTGTCCATAATAGAAATACACAAAGTCGAATTTAAGACTTCTATCAATGCAAGTTAGAAAAAATGGGGCAATGAAAGACCTATTTCCACATTGTTAAAATTAGTAATGCAGTGCAAGCGGCGAGCATAACACGAACAATAATAATAGTAACCCAGTAAGTATAAAAATAGTAGTAGCAGACAGTAGCAGTACATTAGCTGGAGAAGGGAGAGAGAATGAATATCCCAAGTGATCCCTTTCATTCCCACAAAAGAGCCATTAAAATTCCTTTTCAAGGGCTCACTTCAAATGTTTCATACACTTTCCCAAAGCGTGCTGTAGGCTTCTCGACCCTTGTGCATGACATAAACCTGTGAAGTATTTTTTCTATACATGTGAATTTGAAACAAGCTCAAGTGCCCACGATAAACTCCAACATGAATATAGTATTAATGCGTTTTACATGGGACACCGTTGCTTGTGGATATCTTGCGCAATTTTTACATTAAAGTGATCCGTGACCATAACATACATTTGCCCTTAACCTCATCAAACCAATGCCCTTTTGTGTCCTGACCAAAAAAATTATCATTGACCGTATCTGTAATTGCAGCAAGTGTCATTGAGTTTTTTAAAGTACTTTTAAGTGCCTTCCATTCTTTTGTCTTCTGTAAAACTTCTTTTTTCCTCTTCTAAAGATGCATTGTTCGATTAGTAACAAAATACATAATGCAATTAATAAGCAAACCGTTAAAATGAACTCAAAGCAGGCAGTTATCAAAATGTAATCATGACAGAGATCAAAGATCTCTGAAGATACAGCTAGCACTGCCTGGATTCCCTACCTTGCATGAGTTACAGATACATAATTAATTTGTACTTGGATAATTTTGAGTGTATTGTAAAATGAATACTGACATTTTTACTCACACTTAAGGAGATCATTGTTCCTCACCAAACTAGTAACCACCATTTCGTCAGAAGTCTGAAGACGCAGTTGGCCAATAGCCGGAATTAAATGATATTTTCAACGTCTCGTTATTTATTAGGTTGAAAGTGAATGCCCTGCCTGTCACGTCGGATTGTCGGATCCCCAAGCATAGGCCATTAGAGGGCCGAGATTTGGTAGCTCACATAGGAAATGCTCACATAAATGTATATATGCTTTCCTTTGTTTCAAAAATAAATGGGAAAGGCAAGAATGATGAGCGGAAGCAGTAGGAATTGAATTCGGTCGAATGGAGCAAAGAAGAGGGAAGGAGGAAAGAAGGGCGAAATCATCTACACGATCAGTGCAATATATCCTCCTACATGTATTAGTCTGTTGGAAAGTCTACTTACTCCTCTATTGCCTTTTCATTGTCTCACAATCAGTAAATACATAACATACACACTCACTCAGAAAGCTAATGGAATAATGTGCTCGTTGTTTTGTTACGTCTACTGAGTGGGTGCGTGACTTAACTAGAAATTCCTATCATATCCCACAAACAGACAACAGTCTTTTGCTTCACAGAAAAGAAAAACTTATTAGTTTGGGGCTAGCATTACACATTGAGAGTCTAAGTGGATTTAAGCATACCCTATACAGGAACATAACATCTACCCTTTATATAAATAATACCAAAATTACATAATATAAACCTCAAAATAACACTACTCTGCAATCTAATATCTTGCAGACAGTACTTCTGTCTACGCATACACAAAATATATTAGTCACATAAATAAATATAATGCATTGCTTCACTCTGAACGTCTTTTCCTGAGGACTCGACTGTAGTTGACTCTTTATAGTTAGGAATCATGCATCTAGTGCGGTATATCGCAATTTTGTTGAAGTATCTTGCTTGAGAAAAATGTTATAAACAATGAATCAAACCAGAAACAAGGAAGAATAAAATACAATGTCCCCAGAATTCTTTTTTTGTACATAAGGATCTACCTGTACTATTTGAAAAGTCATACATTTATACCTATAACCCCCTGTGTAAGTATGTATTTGTACACGGAGTAGAAAAAATTGAATAAAGTAGCTTCAATGCATTGATAGAAATGCTCATAGATGATAAAGCTAGGAGAGCATGTATGTATAATAGCTACATATGTGTTTATAGGTTAACTGCAGTAGCATAGAGCATCCAAAGATTGTGTGTTGAATAAAAGTAAAGGAGCTAAGCAAACTACTCTAGTTCTAGGTAAGTGCCTTAATCAAAGTCGTGCAGAGCAGGAGAAGTCTGTCTATGTAGTAGGACCTAGACTAGACTATATAGTACGTACATAGTATCTATATGTGTAAAGGAAAGGAAGAAAAGGAATAGGACGAGTACTTATTGGACGTGTGCAATCAATCGGAATTTCATAGACCATTTTCATGCAATCGACTGGAGTATGGGATGAAAGAGACGGTCAGGAAAGGAATCTCTTGTCGAAAGTCCGCTTCACTGAGCAACCTAAACACAGAGGAAGTCACCAGATGAGAGACCAATTTGTGGAAAAGAGAAGAAGCCCTCCTCTCCGACTCTCTTGAATCACTTTTCGACTGGATTCTTCTTCGCCTCTGCAACTGCCATTCCGCATTAAGAACACATAGCACTCCTACACTTATGTCTACCAACTCCTTAAATAGCACATATAGACATCTTCACACAATTTCACTACTTTCTCAAAGTGCCCTACTATTTCTCCTGCTTTTCTTATTTTCTTCACTTATCCCTAGTTAGTACTTAGTTGGGACTTTAGCCTTTAGCTACCCACTATCTGCCTTGCGATAATATTATAAATATATCTTGCTAGAACTCCAGTAGGAGTCTCAAAGCACACAGCTCTACGTCATGAGCACTTGCTAGTCCTAACGTAAAAAGGGCAGCTTTCTACGGCTACTAAGTGAATAACACGTAGGTAGCCTATCCTTTCCCAACTCCCTTTTCTTCACCGATTTTTCCACTTCCACTTTGACTCTCAAACACTTCTTCCCACGCCACACTACACATTTTCGCCTTTTCCTTTCCTTGCAACCCAGCCGCCAACTATCCACTTAGAATTTTAAGTAGCTGCAGTTATTCCACACTTTTATTCCCACCTCTCCAAAACTCTCTAAATGTAGAATAAACTCCAAGCTAAATTACCTTGCATGGATGGATAAACCACTTTACCTTTTTCACACTTTCTCCTCGAAATCATACGCAGTACCACAAGCGCGTACATTAAAACAGGAAAATTCCATCACTATTAGTTTATACTTTGTCAACATTTTGCCTTACACTATACAATACAAAACAAGTTAACGATTTTCTAGAATTTTTTTCCAAAAATAATAATTTTACACTTTTTGGATATCGTATGAAATCGAAATATGAAACTATATCCCAATATCCTTGTTCTTGAAAGTACCACGCTTAGTTTCTGCAGGAAGTAAATGTACTCAGTCTGACCCTTCCTTCCACATCGCTGATTATGCAATCGATTGATTTGTGCCTCTACTTACATTTACTGGCGTTACAAAATTTTATATTGATATATCATCGATCACACTCATATAAAAATGAAGATAAACTGATAAACAAACAGTAGAAACACCAAAATAGATAGGCATCTACTGATTTAGTTGGTACAGTATGAAAAAAACATCCGATATGTTCATATAGCGTATCTTAATTCTACATACCTACTAATATAGCAAATGTGTAAAAAAGTATTTCGTATAACATTACAATAAATAGTTATGTTTTCATTGGTATTTTCCTACGATAACTGAAAACGAAGGTTTATAAGATGTGAATCTAACAGTTTATCACGGTTCGCTGATAATAATTAGGTTATTGAATTTCAGGAGAACATATTAGGTACAATGGTAGCCAATGTCAGTAGAGATGGATGGATAGGATATAGAAAAGCAGAGGGAAATCAAACAAATACGAATAGGGAGTAGATATATATACGCAGTGAAATAGGCCGTGTGTAACATAATAAGATAATGTAGTTATGAGATGACAAAAGTGAAGGAGAGCAGGGACGGAGTATTGACTTGTGATCTGGTGATCTATCTGACCCTATGGAACGCTCCAATTTAAAAAAGAAAAGTCCAAAGGTTTAGAGGAGCTGTGTAAGGATAAAACCAACAGCTTTGCTCGAAAGGCTAGCAGGAATCCAAGAGTTAACAAGTTCCGAGTGAATTTCCCCTTGACTTCCCGTTCGTGTGAGTGAACGATGAGTATTTGGTGTACGAGTGAAAGGGAATTCAAAACTTGCTCCTTTATTTCTTTAGAGGATCCAAAGATCTAACCGGAGAACGTCAAAGTAAATCCACTAAAGTAAAGGGAGTAAGTGAAGGCGGAGAGGAGCCACCGCACCACAGAGAAATAAAGTCAAAAGAGGAAAGGAGCAAGTGAAAGAAGTGAGGCATTGTCAATTCAAGGAAACGAAAGGAAACTGTCGGAAAGTCAAGTAACGGACTATCTATCTTTTCAGAGGAAAATAGCTCCGGACACTGTTCCTGTCGAGGCATTGGACAATACAATAAGACAGCACTAGCGCCCTACGGACAAGGCTACTTCATTCTCTTCTCAACGGTCAAACCACTCAACCAAATTGCATTACATTTCGGAGGATGCAAAGACTCTATTCTTACCACTTACTCATTTCCAGCCAGTGCCTACACAACATATCTACGCTACTACTATATCCCTACAAAACGAATACTTAAGATGACCTCGCTTATACACACACACATACACTCTGCAGTATTCCCCAATAATATTTCCGTCATTTCATGTCAAAACATAAAAAATCTGAATTAAAAAATGTTTTTCAGATTTCAAATATATGCCTATAATATTATAACCAAGGTTGTAGAGACTTTGTCCAGAAGACTATCTATCTGTAATTGACAATGGTATACCTACCCAATTAATCGTTGTAGTAGATGAAGCACTGAACGGTATTTATTTATTGGTCGTTGCTTACCAAAAAATGTGCAAAAAATTATGTAAAATATAAGATGCGCTACGGGTGTAATAAATCGTAAGTATATTTTCACTAATATGCATGTCGTGTTATTACTAGTAATAGCATATGATTATAATATAAAAATATGGAAAAATGCTTAAGTAGGGAATTTTACTTAGTTCAGTAGGTACGAACTCTAGCTCTGGTACGAACGACAATCCGTACGTTTTATCAACTCTTAATATGGTGTGCTCTATGCACAAGAAAATATTTCTGGGGGCAAAAGACTGGATTCATTAAAAGGAAATCTGACTTTAGGTTAGTATTGAATTGCGACCCTAAAAAAGCAGAAGGATGATTCGAAATGGTAAAATCAGATGTGTTTACAGAGTGAGCTCTTTTTACATCACAATCTAGAATGCTATTATTGATAGTAATGGCTGTGACATGGACTCTGTCTATGGTATAGGTCCATGTCAAATTCACGGCCGCAAAAGATTAGGGAACACAAGGCGTAAGTCACACCAAGTTGCTTTCACCCTAAAAGTGCCTTCAGCCCTTTACAAGTAAGCTTTTATGTTTTGCACTTATTACAAGTTATGTGTTTGTAGTGTTTTATGCTGTGTGATGTGATGTGTGTGGGTGAAAAGCATAAGAAGTGAATAAAAGGTAATGTATACACGGATATAAATAAGTAGTGCTATGTTGTGAGACGCTACTCATGCATATCGTAGCGTGTCAAAGGC
>JABASI010003915.1:0-15252 GCA_019776505.1 Tomocerus nigrus | reverse complement strand
AAGTTATTGTCATTTAAGGGTAATGCATACTAAAAGTCATACTAATGTAGATATGCACTTACTGCTTAATGTAACCATATTATTTATACAGCGTAATAGAACATACATAGTGCAATGATATGAGATATGATACTATTATGGTCTCTGTCAGGTATACTTTTAATACTTAAAAATACTTACACAAATACACACAAGCACACATACAAAATTAACGATTATTTTACGGGGTACGTGTACGGTGTGCGTGGGGTAGGTTAAAGTCTTTCTAACTACAAATAATTGTCCTCAGATTCTGTTACTGTTGGATGGAATACAGTAAGTATGTATAGTAGTGTGACGGATCTGTATAAATTGTGATTTATTATAGATTGTTTCGAACATCCTGATGTGTTCCTAACGATTTCATCGATTGCACTGCAGAAGAAAGGGGCATTACGAGATCGTCTTATTGAAGTCAACTGGAACAATGTGGAACCGGAAGACGGTGACTGGGTTGGACTTTTTGACCATGACCCTCGAGGGAATGACATGGGGATTAATGACCCCTTATTTAAGACAAATGTCTCTTTGTCTCGAGGCTACATCAAAACCGATTTTAGGGTCGACAGATATCCTGTCTCTGTTAATGACGGACCATGCGTCGGCTACTGGATAGCTTATGTACATAACGAACAGCCTTCTGTCACTAATTGTCTCACTATTTATCCCAGGTGGATGCAACAGTATAGGTAACCACAAGCACAGCCATTCGTCCTACTCCTACCGTCTTACCTAATGATTCTTATTCTATACTATGTACACTTACATCTTAATTTCATTCTTAATTACATTAACAGTACCTAATAAGACCTGTTACTGTACTGTACCCTTCTTACAAAAATATCGTTCTACTATTATTCTCTCTATCGTGGAAAGCTTTTACATTTTGTTTTTGTTTATAGAGACTTCATTGGGGACATTCCTTTACACTCCCTGATGATTCCGGGAACGCACAACTCTGGAAGCTGGCATGAATACGAAGGCAATCTAGGTACCTACATCACAAAATCAATTAAAAATATGATACTAATCAAAATTCATGATTATCATGATCTGAACATTTAGTAAATTAGAAAATATCTTGGTTTGTAGATGTGTTCCAGAGATATTTGATCAAGTAAGTGTTTCCTTATCACTTATCAGTAATGATAATGATGCCCATACTACATACACTTATGTACAGTTATATTTAGTTAAGCGCAAATGTTACTAATGCGTATTTAGAGTTTAAAAAACGATGTTTTTATACGAAGGGTTGAAGGGTCATGTTTATGAATGCTACACTTCTATGTAAATTACATGCATCTTAAATGAGAAATGAGATAGCCGGCTGGAATGCAATAGCCTACCCATAATGTAATACCCAAGTTACCAAACAGTTACCTAAAACCGAATCTATACCATACTCATTCCACACTCCAACCAGACATCCACACACTTACATTACACCACACGGACCACAGTTCAAAGTTCAAATACTCCATATAAATACTCCGATGATTATTATGATATAGTAGTACTAACCTGAAATATTATTATTATGTTTATAGTCAGGATGAATCGGTCTATCGTCAACTAATGCACGGCATCAGATATCTTGACATCCGAATAGGATATTATCCAGCTGCTCCTGAAAAATATTGGATTAACCATAATTTTTACCGTATGAGACCTCTGTCTTCCTTGGTGAGCGACGTCAAGAGATATGCACAAGAGTCAAGTGACATTGTACGTAAAACATAGAAAAAATGCTCCAAATGATTCAGTGAATGAATGTGAAAGTGGAATTGTGATATATTTGATCAATGCTGCATGATTTGAAATACTTAGGTAATTTTGGACTTTCACCGTTTCCCAGTTGGATTCGCTGGAAACGTTGCCGATGAAAGACATGCCCAGCTAACAGGTGATTCATTAGATTCATGCCATTGTTCTTAAAAAACTTGTACTAAGTGCGTATTTTAATTTGATGTGCATGAACTGAAAATCTCCTATATCCTAAATAATATGATTCTTTGCGTACTCTATCATCCTCGTGATGCCTCTGACTGAACCGAATGACTCAATCCTGTTGTGCTAAGAATACGTAATAAATATATTCTATTCGTTTTATGCTTCCTTAGAATACTTAAATTCTGAACTTGGACCATACTTGGCCCCAAGCTCTTTGTGGCCAAATGCCTCTCCAAATGACGTCTGGTCGGCCAACAAGTCTATAATCATATCATATTCTGATCCTAAAACCGCACTAAACCATCCATATTTATGGCCACCATTGCCTCAGGTAAAATTCATCAATAATTCAGACTTCAGTGTACATGCCATGGGCTAAGAATTGATGGAAAGTGCTAATTTCATCCTTATGAATAGGAATGGGGAGATAAAAGAAATTTGCCTGAACTGAAAGGGTTTCTGAAAGAGTCTCTAAGTCGGCGTGGGGGGAGAGGTCAACTTTGGGCTGCAATGGCTGAATTTACCCCAAAACCTTTAGACATCGTTTTACGACCAACTCAAGGCTTACGAAATATGGCACAAACTGTAAATATACCTATGACATATTGGTTTCAGGACAAGACGTGGTATCCGAAAGCCAATATTATCGCAACAGACTTTTTCCTAGGCACAAACATTGTGCAAACCAGTATTATCTCAAACTTCAAAGGCTCTAAGTGCTCAATTTAACTTTTGATGCATATTGTAATTAACTAAAGATGCTCGTTTATGCATTTACAATTACAACTGAAATTGCCCATTCAACAATACTCGGTAGACTAAAACTAAGTAAGCAGTGAATGAACATAGTCTAATGAATCCTAAACAAATATCTAACTATTTGATGAGATAATTGTGTCCAGCTAAATACCATAATACCAATACATAATACAGTTCAAGGGTAGTTTTTTTATATTGACTGTGAACAAAATTCACTTTTTCGACCATGGTCATGCATGGTGTACAATTCTGAACAAAAGGAAGATCTGAAAGTACAATACTTGTCTGTGTTGAGCAATACAAATGTACTCACCGTGCAAATGAATAAAGCTAATCAATTTCTATTACACACAATTGAAACACTAAAACATTTATTTTGTACAGAAAATCATATCTTTGCTATAACTGCAATAATGTATTCAAATAAGAACAATTACGTCATACTATATCAATATCGGTACAGAAAATCGTAGTACCATTGTACCTACGTATACAGGTTAAAGGGCAAAACAGTGGTGAATGAGAGAGTTTTTTTTCATAGTAAGTTAATGGTACGAATGAAGCATGATGACGAATGATATATTATACTTCACTACTCAGAGTAACGAAAATTGTTGAAAAAGCATAATGAATTTGACGATGCTCATCATCCAGCGACTAGTTGTTAGAGGACATAGTCCAATTCATACCGTACAAATTGATTTTTCGGATCATTTGGTACTCTTGGATATCCAGCGACAAGAGCATCTTGTCCTCCGATGTACAACGAATTGTAAATTTTCCAGTACACGTCTCTCACCTTTCTAGCAGGATGGAAAAGACCCTGAAACAAAGAGCAAAATACATTTTACATCCTTTTCCCAATGATTTCACGGAATGTCCGGTTACATAAAAAGCAAACAAAAAGCAATACCTGCAATGTGTACTGAAGAATTTTCACTGATCCCAATGACACACGCATTCCTTCCACAGCATCCATAAAAGCTTGAACCAAATGAGGTGAGGTCTCAAAAATATTTGGCCATACATAGTTCAGTAAATGAACGAGGGCGTCTTCACACCCGAATCCGTACACTCCCAATGCCATGTGTTTTATCGCCGCACATGCAGTTTGTCTATGAACCAAGTCCCTAAACAATACAAAAAATTAACTTATCAATCCATTTTGAACAAAAAAACTCTTTTCTAGTTATAACATACAAAATAATTCGCTTCAGCGTACCTGTCCATAAGAGCATCTTCTAAAAGGGGCGTTACAGCATAAATGTAATCTTTCCCCATTTCTCCAATATATTCGAACAAAAATGAGAGGGATTTGAGAACTCCATTTTGCACATTCAGTTCAGGAACACGATACTCATTCATTAGAGCTGGAAGGACTGTAAAAGGAGAACAGGTTTCGGCAACAATAGCAATAGCTACGGTCGTACAGACACGATTTTGTCTTTCCTGTACCTTTAGGTTATTCAGTAATGTCGCCAAAACATCATGTGGTCTGAAAAACAAAAGAATGGTTAAAAATGGTAAAATACTCAATCGATGGAGTAGAAAATTAGAATTTACAATTTACTTAAGTGGAGTATAAAATATGAGCTTACCCAATAGCTTTAGCAATGTATCCAAAAGTATTGACCGTAGCTCGGCGAATGGCTTTCTTATGGGCTTTCAACAGTTCTAAAAGTTCAAAACAGATTCTCATCCATTCTCTTGCGGAAACGTATTCTGGTCCTCGATCAGCAATTCTTCCAACTAAATCAATACAATTTTCTTGCACCTTCTCGTGTCGATTCTTCAGAATGGGTGTAAGTCGAGGAAGTAAATCTTTAATAGGAGGAGTCATCTTTGTCATTCCAATAACATTCACAATAGCCTTCAAAGCTCCTAAAATACTTCCCAATACTTCAGGATACTCTTCGCCCAAGTATTCGTACAGTACAACACCCAAATGACCCATAAGCTTTTCTTCTTGACAAGTTTTCATGACAGCTGCAATTTTAGATATCAAATCCGCGGCTTGCTGTCTCACTTTGGCGGCTTTGTTGTTCAATCTCCACAAAATAGTACCACATATTTGAGGCAAGTAAGGTTTTACTCTCTTTCCTAGCTGATTTACAATCGTTCCGAATCCATTTAGAAGGACAACATCCTGCACAAATGTTGACACCATAGGTTAACACAAAGTTTACATCATTTACCGTATTCCACTACATACTACAAGCATAAGTAATAAATTAAATCTCATAATAATGGTACGACTTACCTCTGTAGTCTGTTCTTGGAAAGCGTATAGGATACCATCAATTAACTGTTCCTCCAATCTTGAATCAATATCAGCAGCCCCAAGATTGGCCATTATCTTTTCAATAGTCTCAACAACCATTTTTCTGTAAGTCTCGTTCTCATCCTTTAAATCGTCAACGATTCTATTGATTATTTCAGACGCGCCAACTTTATTCGCTATTTCCACAGTGGTATCCACCAATTGGCGATAGTTTCTTTTGTCTAATGCCATTCTATGATTCCAGAAATGTTTAAAAAAGTGTGGCAATATTTCATCTTTAATATACTGGGGCTCCACACCATCAGTCGCGCAACACTGCTTCACAACCTGCAATAAGGTTAAGAATTATTTAGTTAACATTCATAACGTACGTGAGATTATCACGTTTTAATCACAATTACTTTTGTGTATTAAGCAGATGGGTAAAAATAATTAAAGCTTTGTACTAACTTTTAGCACGATTTTCTTCATTTCCTCGTCTGGCGATTGAAATTCTCGAATTAAAATCAACATGACTTCCCTTGTATAGTAGTTGGCATACTCAGCGTCCATAAGAGGAATTAAGTAGCCGATAGCCTTCAAAAACGCAGCCAATCCCTAAAACATACAAGAACAGAATTCAATATCATACGATCACATTATTTTGTTGGAATGAACTTTAAATTTTGTGCCAAATAAAAACGTCAGTCATTACTGTAAATAACATTAAAAAAGAATTGTAAAAATTTTCATTAAGTACATACCTTTCCTCTGTGAGACCGAATACCCTTCCACAGTGGCTTAAGCACTGAATCGAAACTTTCAATTCCGTAAGGAGTAGCGGCTTCAGCTAACGCCGCAATAGCTAAGGCTGTGATTGTTCTTTACTTTCTGCTGTTCATCAACCAGTCCATGCTCAATGATTTCAACTAAACTTTTTAAATGAGGCAGAATGGCACATCCCATTAAGATTGAGATTTGCTGCACGATCTTAATACCAGTATGTCTGGCTTGCCAAGATTTTTTGCTTTTACAGACGGCCTTTAAAAACGGAAGAAGGGATGGAATACCTAGAGCCGATGCTACTACAGCAAATGCTCGCGCTGTTGTGTTTCTCACGAACCTAGAAAGTAACAATAAAACCTCGTTGTTAGCTATACAAGTTTAAGTATTACTTATGGATTCATTTTATTGTAATGAATATCTTATATCTTACTCGTCAATGTTGTCAATATCGGGTCTCATTGTGGAAATCATTGTTGCCAATCCTGCGGCTTTGGCTAAGTTTGAAATGATCTCTCTGCCTTCGACACGCGCATAGTAATCTTCATCAATTAACAAAGGTTCAATAACGACCAAAATCTGTGAACAAAATAATGCATTATTCTTAGGTTCCTTTCTTTTCACTAATGATATAATTAAAATAAGTAAACTTTAAACTGCATACCTTGTGAACATAAGGACGAACAAGATCGTCTAGCTTGTACTAGCACACGGTCAATAACTTTCACCAGCAAGTGACGTTCTTGATCCTCCAAAGTAGGCGACATCAATAGGGGTAGAATTTGATTAAATAGTGGACCAGCCCCGAATTCCCTTGCCTAATACAATTGGAAGATAATAAATTAAGTAATAAGCAACATTCTGTAGATTATTTAGACATTATAATTGCACACAACCATTTTTTTACCTTATCTGTGATCTGTCTCAATGCAGACTTTCTCATCGGTGGTGTTCCATTTTTTATTTTAAGTAATAGTTTCATAATTTTTCTCTCTTTTTGTTCCTCCGGAGAGAGACTTTCTTCATCAACATCAATAAGAAGTTTGTCAAAATATTGGGCATCTTCAGGTTTTAAAAATGGAAGATTTCCTCCTTTCGGTTGAGTATCCATATACTTGGAAGATTTGTCTTCGGTCTGAATGAAAAAACCCTGTGGTGTTCCGGCTATTGGGGTCGGTGTTGCCGAAAGTTTCCTTGCAGGGGTCCTAATCGGAATGTAACCTGAAACCGAAAGAAATTGCTGTTTTAGACGGTTCACCGAAAAAATAAGTTAAATACTAGCAATATTATTATGAGCTATCAGAAATTCTACCTGCGGGCGGAGGGAGGACCTTGTAGCCCGGGGGAAACATCTGATCCAGTTCGTCATCGCTTAGCGGTCTGTTTCTTTCGTCAATTTCTTTTTCCCAACGATAAGCCTGCAATTGCTCTGGAGTCATCTGTAGAAGTTGACCTGTACAAAAATACGCCATAGTTTAGATGTTATTCTACAATTATTAACAGAAATTTATGACTTATGAGTTATCACATAAAGAATCTTACTAGGCGATGGTGTGGCCATAGCCATAGCCTTAGGACCCATAGGAGTGACCCCACTAGGGGTCATCAAGCCAGGTGTATGAGGGGTCATAGGCGTAGCTGGAGTCTGTGGCGTCATAGCCACTGCAGGAGTTTCGTCCCAACGACTCTTTCGCTTGCTAGCAGAAGGTGTAGGTGTGTCTTGAATAACGTCAACTCCACTTCGATCAACTTTCGGCGTTTCGGCCCATCCACTGCTATGCCCTGGAGTCTCTCGCTCCGTTTTCGGCGTTTCGTCCCATCTATTACGTCTTATTGAGGCGGACCTTGTGTCAACACCGGGAGTGGCATGACCTGGAGTCATATGCGCTGGTGTAGCATCCCACATATGTTGAGTTCCTGGAGTGGCCCCGGGAGTTTCACTTCCCTTACTGCCAGTATGTCCTGGAGTTTCATCCCAACCTGTATGACTGGGTGTCTAAATTCAAAACAATTCATTAGAAAGTGACGTCTTTGTGTTTATTTTCCGTACGTACGTACTAATTGCAGTTGATATTTCATATATAATTGACATACCTCTGGAGCATCCCAAGACGCCTTCTTTTTTACTGGCACAGCATTTTCATCTGGCGCTGTTTGATCCCAACGACCTCGTTTCTTTGGAGCGGCTGCTTTTACGGCATCACCATTTGAAACTGGAACAAGTGGTCCATCTTTTAACTTCTCCCTGATTCTTCTTCCGACCTAAATTTAAAACATTCGACTAGTCGATTAATATATTTTTTCATTTAAAATATTTAAATAAAATAAGAGTTAATGATTGTGTAATAGCGTCATTAGTCTAATCAATAATTTAGTAGTTAGTAATAATAAGTAGTGATGCATGGATTTTAACCTCTCTTTCTTCTCCCCTGAGCTTCTGCTCAAGCATAATATCCACGTACGTCCTGGAATTGACATCTGGAGTTTTGCCCCCTACATACAAAAAAATAAAACTTCCATTAGTCATAATATATAAAAAGTTGAGTCCTTTTAGCTGAGTGTCCATTATTTACATTATTATATTACAACCATGAGGCACCTAAGACTTAAAAACCTGTACAAATGTATTAAAATGTTACCAGCTCCTGGATTCAGCGTTTTGAGTCAACTTACATTTCTCTCAAAGAATCAATTTTGTTTTACGCAATTAGTTAAATTGCACAAACTTTCATAACATTGTATAACTAATTTTCAATACAGCGACATATTTTACAACTTAATTATTTACATTTACAAATCTATATATAATGCTGATATTCTGATATTGCTTCATTTCAGAGAGATCTAAGTTGATGTGCTGAGGTTTACGTACGTTGGTTGACGATCCATTAAACCCCCAACATCAATAGTTGTGCAGAAAGGGCAATTAGAGGTGGAAATCAGTCTGGCAAATCTACAATTGTACCTACAAATAATCTCGCATTAGTCAACACACGTGTAGCACTCACTCTCAAAACTCATTCATTCTGAACGTAAACTGAACTATAAATTGAAGGGTTTTGTCTACAAATGAAAATCACAGAAGAAAATTGCCTTAGCGCAGATATATTCAGCTGGGATGACCGGCATTCGTCCTTACCTTAGACGTGAATCTTCTCCTCCGCAACTTTTTATACAATTCTTATCTGAAAAGGATTATGGACAAGTGCTTTTTAGATAGATAGTAGTTTAAGTTGCCTAACTCTGCCATGCCGTATTTTCCGAATACATACATTATGATTCCCATGACTGTATGCTACGATTACATGGCACAATAATCTAATCCAGACTTTTCATATAGAAAGATAATATTCTACTAAAATATCAGAGCAAAAGGACTAAAAAAAGTAATTTTAATTTTTAAAAAAAATGGCGTATATATAAAAAATTCGCATTTATAATACTCAAGTTAAGTTATTCCTGGATTAAATGTATGCCACTAACCCAAGAAAGCTTTCTTATTAAAAGCTTTCACTTACTTGTGTCATGTGGATAGGAAAGAGCAACGACTCCCACGATGTCTCTTTCCACCTTCTCCATGTCTGACGTCTCATCTCAATGATGCACCTGATTTAATTGAATACCCGGTCCCATAAAAATTAATTCATGCAAACTTTCCTAATGGGTTTATGTTGATTTTACCATGCAATTGATGCCTTCATTGAGGGTAAACTTAATTTCAAATTCTAATTTGCAAGTCCTCGTTTTGAAAAAAACACTCTTTCGCACACAATCACTCTCTCATTCGCACAATTACCATTATCACCAACTTCAATTCGCACAATATCTTTAAATACCAAAACATTCTTATCATTGGACTCAATCAGCTGATTTTTAAATTACTAGATTTTACATGAACGTTAACCTAAGCTAGAAATATATACAGTGCATTGACCAACCGTCTATAAAAGGATCCCCTCGATCTGGAGAGATGACCATTTTGCTAGCCTTACGGAGATATTCATTATGTCCTTGCCGTTCAGCGATGGTTTGACGTTTGTGGTCCGCAAATGGGTCATGGTCTTTCTCCGCCTGAAATATCAAGTAAATCGTTAGAGTTATTACAATATTTAATGATCAACACCTAACTTGACTCTTTTAGGTCTACAATTTTCCATTAAAATACTACCTGAGGAATATCGTTGACAATGGACAGCGGTGCCGAATAATTTGGCCTAGATCTATTAGGAACAAATGTTGAATCAATGTCGTCCTCCTACAATAAAAAAAACATCAGAATCATAATTATATTCTCTAGAACTAAAATTTCATTAACAATAATAATATAACATAGAAAATGCTTACATCAACATCTTCATTAGCTGCAATGGAATCAACATATCCTTCAAATCTGTTCGTGGTTCCGTAAATGTCTACATCGAACTTTCCAGTCTCTCCAAGACCGATACGGTCTACTTCGGCAACCTGCTCAGTTACCTGCCGTCTTGTGGCTTGTAAATCTCTGGCATGAGCTTCGATTTCTGTAAAAAAAAAACAAAAAAAAAACAGTTGTTAAAAACTTTATAATATCAAATGTGGTAAACAACAACTTTACACTGGTCGATAAAAATTTCTTACCTTCTTTCGACATACGGGGAGCAACAGACGACATGATTGCTTAATGTTATATTATTGGTGATTGGTCAATAACTTTCAAATACGTAATCTGAAACAACACTAATTACGGGTTATAAATAATAACCATTCAGTTTTTCTCAGCAGACTCTGTAATTTTATGCTAATCCTTCTTGCAGACATGGGCTGTCCATAGCTGAAAGCTGAAATTAAATAAATAACACAAATTAAATAGAAATACTTACATCGGAAATCAACGTGACAGTTTCAGATGTCAGATTTTTTGCCTTTGCCTAGCCTGCCTAGTACAAGACAAGTTCAAAGTTTGTAAACTCTTTGAAATGATAGCTACGATCATTGTTTTGACCAAAAATAATATTTTAAACAGACCACAGAGACTGGTATTAGAGCCTAAGATTAATGTGAATTTAATTAATTATAAACAGAAAATTACTGTACATTTTTATGTTATTATGACTTACGTTTTCGTCTTGGTGTAACGTTGTGACTGTGAGTGACGTGACGTAGGTATTTGTAATTCAGTCCCAGTTTAGTTCAGTATTTGTGATGAATTTTGCTGCATGTAATTTACTCTACTCTCCACTCCACTAATATTTTTTATCAGTGCAGTACAACAAACTAACTAAGGGGGACTCGGGCACAGTTAGTTCACGGTACACGAAGTACAATACCTAATACTAATATCTAACTATAGATATTGTGCTCAATCTGCTCAATATGCAATTTTTTGTTGAATCAAATAGAGAAATTGCGATACTAATAACGCTAACTACGCTTTTCTATCCTGTCCTGCACAACTATCGACGATTCGGCACATCGCATCGGCACGGCACTGCATATCGATTGTATATGCATTCAAAATTCAAGGAAATGATAATACATACCTACCTACATGTAGTTGATGTAGTAATAAATGGAGTACGGGGGAGATTGGATAACCAATGTCCTCCTTGCCTTGTTGTGCAAGTTGTGCTAGAAAAGAAAGTGGAAGAGTCTGCGCTACTTTGCTGTACTTGTGTAAGGTACTTGCAGCGAGCTCTTTGGAAGAACTCTGGAATGTCACTTACGTCACACTGTCCATCACCGGTTTATTTTAAACAAATTCCGGCGCTCATGGATTTGTAGGCAATCCCCTGCTGGATTTCGGCTGACGGGAAAATCAAGTAAGTTTTGGTTGCATCATTTTTGCATTTGTCATTTTGTCATTTGCTGTAATTTGTGTCTCTTTAGGGAAATCCTCAAGAACAACCCCCAAAAGTCGAATTTATAAAAGAAGTGTCTGTTACTTTAAGGGTATTAAGAGTTATTTAATTTGTTTGTATTGTTAGTATTGTATTGTGATTTTGTAGGACCTGAGTTCCTTTTGTCTTTGCCTGTCCTCTTGAAATGGCTCAGAGTAAATTGAACGATTTAGCCGGGCGTCTCGGAAAAAACCCCCGGGGTCTGGGATTAGGCCTGAAACTTTTGGCCGCAGCTGGAGGCGCTATTTATGGCATTAATCAATCCATGTACACAGGTTGGTTGTGCTAAATTCATTGTTAAAATCGATGCAATTAGGGGAAATGATGCAATAATAATGATAAATTCAATATTTTTTTGTGTAAGAGCTGAAAGGGGTTGACAACTATTTTTATATTTTTTACAGTTGAGGGTGGTCAGCGCGCAGTTATGTTCAATCGCATTGGCGGTATACAAGATGATGTTTATTCAGAAGGACTACATTTCCGAATTCCATGGTTCCAATACCCAATTATATATGACATTCGTACCAGACCTAGGAAGATTTCTTCTCCGACAGGCAGTAAAGATTTACAAATGGTTAATATATCCTTGAGAGTGTTGTCTCGTCCCGATTCCTACCAGCTCCCTACCGTGTATCGGCAACTAGGATTAGACTATGACGAGAAAGTTTTACCATCCATTGTCAATGAGGTTTTAAAAAGCGTCGTAGCAAAATTTAATGCTTCCCAGTTGATTACACAACGACAACAGGTACTTTCAAATAAAATTTATCTATACAATTTTGCACTTTCATGCATTTCGAAATGAGATAAAACGTAATAGGTAGTCGTAGATTCCGCATTTCAGAACTCAATTCCATTTTGCAGGTGTCATTACTTATTAGACGAGAGCTGACTGAAAGGGCGAAAGATTTCAATATAATTTTGGACGATGTCTCAATCACCGAACTTAGTTTTGGAAAGGAGTACACAGCTGCAGTCGAGTCCAAACAGGTCGCCCAGCAAGAAGCACAAAGGGCTGCTTTCGTAGTTGATAGGGCTATTCAAGAGAAACAACAAAAGATTGTTCACGCCGAGGGAGAAGCCGAAGCTGCCAAAATGATATCCTTTTCATACACGATAATTAACTTTTTATTTCAGGTTCTGGGGCTTGACAGCCATGATGGCGGTATAATCCGGTATATTATGGATATGATGATTGATTCTGCTGATTGTCCCAATATTCCCCACCGTAAATCTTGTTGCGCTAAGAAAGATCAGTCTTTTTGCAATGTAAATGCGGTGGCAAAGTTTATTAGATAGTATTCCAATGAAAACAAATCGATCTGGTTTGTTTCATCAGGAAACTATTTCATTTTAGTCCAAATATGTTGATGCTTTAAGTTTAGCGGAGACAAAGGACGTAATGAAACATTCCTTGCCTTTCCTTTCCCAAAAGTATTAATTTACATTTTACCTGAATATGGAATAATTGGGACAGTGATGGCGTTCTTTAGTAATCTGATCCTAATAATAATAATTAACAATTTTATGTTTTCAATAATGTAAATGTTGGTCATATTGAATGGTATGCTTCCTATAAGTTTGTGTGACAGTATGATATCATATTCAAATTCCAAAATATTTTCCTTAACGGTATATATACTTGGGTGAAGCGATTTCACAGAATCCAGGTTACCTAAAGCTGAGGAAAATCCGTGCTGCTCAGGGAATTGCCAGGACTGTGGCCCAATCTAACAACAAGCTCTACCTCAATGGAAACACTCTGATGTTGAATATCAGCGAAAGTTCATTTGACGAAGGATTGGACAAACTTGACAAAAAGAAGAAATACTAGTATGCAACCAGTGTCTTTACAACAATAGTCGTTTTTCAGTTTCTAAAAAAACCAAGTGTAATTTCCCAATCAGTAAATAAACGAGTTGTTACCACTTGGAAAATTTTTAAATACGTAAATAAAATGCCCTTTAACAAGGGGGTGCAGTTGGCAAGTACTTAGGCATAATAGTGTATTGTAGTGTTTAGGATATTTAAACATAGTTTTATTAATAATAATGGGTATTAAGTAAGAAACCACATTCAATTTTGGCTAGGATTTAGTCATTTTGCAATGCATTGTAACTAAAAACATGAAAATAGCTTTTTATATTGTTGTGCATGATTTAAACTTCGAGATTTAGAGTTTTTTGAGAAAATGGAATCAAGTGACCTTTGATAGCTTTTGATTTTGGTTATTTGTTGTGAGTTGTTCTGTCGTGGAATTCCTTGACATTCCAGATAAAGTATTTCTGGCCACTTTTTTCTTTTGATTTATTTTTGCAGACAGCTTCAGGTGCACCGAATCGCAAGTCTGGATTCCCGTCTTTCAAAGCTATCCATGAAAACTTGCGGCACGGTGTAATGTTACAATTCTCAGTAGGGTTCCCAAGAATCTGTATGGATAATTTAGACAAGCCATAAAGTTCCCCATCGTTTTGGGCCGGAAGACTGCTGACAACTGTTTCGAAATACCAACTTTTTACGGCAGCAAATGTCACTATGTTAGGTATCGATCCACTGTATCGTTTTTTCGAAAACTAAAAAAAGATTGTTGAATATTTACATATCTGCATAGTATTAATATTATTAGGTGCCTAAACACGTTTTATTTAGTAATGAAACAAATGTTTTACATTGGTCATAAAATCAGAAAATTCTTTTTCGTCCATTGAATTTAGGTGATTGTGGTAGAAATTGCTAATAAAATCGTCCATTCTGGAATTCAATTCGCAGGCAGAGAACTTGCCTGAGTTGCTCATAAGGTAAAGATGAAATGCTGCTCTTTTTGATTCTGAGCCGTGACCGATATAGACAACATAACCGAGATGCTGTTTGGTTCGTAATTCATGGAAAGCATACGGAGCCATGAGAGCACTGACAATGTTACAAAATTGAATGTTCTGTTGGGTTTGACGTGCCAATTGGTAAATATTGAGCATGTAATTATTATCATCACTGGGATTAGACCGGTTATTAATTCTAAAGCATAGTTCACGGGAGGAAGGAAGTAATAATGTCTGAGATTCGATCGTAAGTTTAGTTATCATCCTTGGAGGAATAGGGTCACAATTGACAAGTAAGGATTTCCAATCCCGTATGCATTGTAGTGCTTCATTAAGCGAAGAATTCCCAAAAACCAATCCTTCAACAAATATTTGACTCTGAAACCGATCTATGCATGTCTTCATCTGGGCTTTAGTTAAGGAGCTTAGTTTACGATAAGTATCAACACTGACATTATTTTTTGGGGTATCCAGTGTCATAATTGCATTTATACATTCCCTATGAACCAAATGCATAAAAAACGTAATAGTATATAGTAATGCCGTATGTGGAAAATGCATATAAAAATTGGGGATATATGTTTGACAGGGCAATTTTTGGGGTGGGACCGGCAAATATTATTTTGGACCGGCAAAAAAAGACCGGTCCTACATGAAAAATGAACGACAGTCAGATACTATTAATAGGCTATAATTATAGTGTATTAAGTAGTTTCAGGGGTGTATGTACCTTCGAATCAGTATATGCCTATACATACTA
>JABASI010003914.1:0-15258 GCA_019776505.1 Tomocerus nigrus | reverse complement strand
AAAGAATCTCAGTCAACACAAAGTTTGTCTTTTGACGTGAGTTTACAGGTTTACCTTTAACTAGTGCAAACCAATCCCAATCTCTTCCATTCCAAGGTATTACATTATGCTCTTACCTTAATGTTCCTCTTACCTAATCAAGTTTCAGTTTCAACTTACGCTCAGATCACTATCTTTGTTTACAATGAGCACAGTAACATAAGCGTGATAACTATTTATTGCTACTTATATATGCACTTATATATATATATTTGCTATGATTACCTTTGCCTATATTTTATGTCATGTCAAAGTTACGTGTATAGAAAAGATGTGCCCCTCGATATCATTACTACACTTCATACTATAAAGTAGGATTTATCTACTGAATTCAATGTCTATGCTGTATATATGTATTTATTAGGTACGTGCGTTCGTAGAAAATTATCTAGAGTATTATATTAGGAGCCGGACAGGAGAGTAACAGTAACTGATATTTAAGTGTACATTATGGCCTAGTACGGTGTATTGGTTTGAAATTGCAAGATAAGTGTGTACGTTGCATTAGATTCATTTTACGATAGCTAACTATGAATAATATACACTTACACCTCTATACAATATAAAAAACTTCATATTTTTATATTTTTACAATAGATATGAGATATATGACCAATTTGTCATAGAGTACAAGTATTGACTTTGGTGTATGGGAACAGTCTTGAGACGATGGCCATTTTTTATACATCTTCACGCAGGAATACTACGCCTTCTACTTTCATATCACATTCCATAGCATGTTGTATGTATTACAGGTGATAGATTATGATAGGATATACTTGTAGCTTGTTATTTCACTGATAAATATAGGTAAAGGTGATTCGTGTAACATTTTTAGGAGTTCATGTACACGAAGCCTTGCTCATTATAAGGCGTCATATACTACATATTATTATGTTTATGAATGTATGAGTACAGTTCTTCTCAGATTCTGACTGGCATGAGCACAAGTTCAGTTTCGGTTCACATAATACATTTTCTAGATTCATAACTATTGTACTTGTACTTAGGTATGGGGCTGTATAGTTATATTTTATTTTCTTGAACTATATTTGCTAAAAATGTGTAATTAAGGCCATTCCAATCACACCAGATTAATTCCCAACATGTATTCAACAAGACAGTTATTCCACGATTTTATAAAAAAAATATAAATATTTAAACAATCTATAGACAGATAGTACTTTATTTTTATCTAGCAGAGAAGGTATTGAGAATTATTTGTAGTTTGTAATGACAATCTGTAAAATCTTAGCCTCTATTGCAGAATGAGTAGCTTTACAATGACAAGCCACAATAAACAAGTCGTAGATTATTACAGTGCGATGAAATAACTCTATCTGACATCACTAATGATTTCTTGAAAACAAGTTATCTGATTATACAAGATTGAAATCAACTTATGAGTGTTATCATGACTGACTACTTATTACAGCACACAATATTATATAAATTAGCACTAGCGCATATAAATACCAGAGAATGAATTCAGGTGTAGGCAGATCTGATATTTTTCTGATTTTTTTAACGTAATTTCTATTGTAGTGCATTAATTTGGTATATAGAGCATTAGATATTAGATAATTAGTGCAAAGATCCGTTGAGAGCTCCTCCTGACTTTGGCTCTTGTCTCTGAATTCTTTCTCAGGTAGCTATGAGCAAGGAAAAAAGAGTTAGCCTACAGAGCTACTTAAGTAGTGTATTAAGTATTAACATTAGGAAGAAACTAAAATGCTAATGTAATTTCTGTATTACAGTTAGTGGGTATAAAGTGGGCATCTCATGATGATGCTTGCTTGGCTCGACAACTATGACGGAATGCGGCGATGTGTAGGTATATGGCTTCTGCAAAGACAACTCTACATAGTTATAACCACGCCAAAAACTGACTCTACTACTAATGCATTCATAATGCATACGGTTTTTCTAACTTACTAATTTTCAGACTCTAATATATTCTTGTAAAGTACATGTGAATCTTTATCTTATAAAGAGACACATATAAATATGTGTGTGTACGTGTGTGTATGTATGTATAATGTTTAGTACTAGAATGAATATAGGAAGGTATTCCTGAAAAGATGCACAATAATCTGTGCCCTGATAATAATGTGATATGTGTGATGTGCTTGAAAGAGAAGGTTTGGTTTCTTTGCGGGTGCGGTGTATACTTTGGTTAGCTTGTATTAAGTTGCGTTAGTTGGTAGTCAAAGTCTCAACTTATTACACGTTTCTTTAGTCTTAGTTGAGTTTAGTATGGTATTAGCATTAGGAGAGCCTTTCCTGTTGGCACCTAACTGTTCAGCCGCAATTTATGAAAGAATAACAAGCTCTGCAGAGCATAGCATATACTCAGAGCTTTTGCACACTGAACATGCACACATAATTTTATTGTCTAGTCCATCTTTCTCGGCCGAAAACACAGAATTTCCTATTTTCTCTACTATAATAGGTTTTTTTATATTATATTTTCTGTAGGTACAAACAACAGTACGTATTATTATTATATAACGAACGTATACTAAATAAAGCAGGCTAACGTAATGTGGCACTTTAATCTACACCAGTGGAAAATGGTGGAGAAAAAGGAGTAAAAACAATGTTGGTTACATACCACAATGCACTTTGCCTTCGCACAGATAATTCAGCGTATAAGCACATCCTTTTTGAGTAAGCTACTTTAACTTTTAATATTACATCATATGATAACATAAAATTCTAACTAAGAGTCTCATCAAGACTAACGTATCGTAAAATAACATAACGTGACGTAAGTTAACGCAACCAAGTGAAATGTATTCGCCTTTGTTGCAGGGACTTTGTCTCTTACTCCTTTTCCTTTAATCACACTTGTAAGCCTTATAAAAATAGTTAATATCATGATGATGAGCTTGAGACGAGCTGTAAAAAAAGAATGAGCACAAATCCTCCTCACGCTTAAAATCGGAAATAAGATTTTATGGTTTTTTTCTATGCTTTTGTGATAGTCTAGTATTTAGTACTCTCACCAACACTAAATATTTATCTTTCAGTTGAGATGTTGAGAATTAAATGCAGAAAATTATAGCACAAGTCAACTTATACTTAGGTATATATGTACTGTTTGAACCTTCTATTCTTGCCTAAATATAAATTATGACATAGTCAGCTCAGATAAAGCAAGAGTAAAGGATTTACGGTACAGTTCCCTCGCTCACTTCAGACTNTATGTACTGTTTGAACCTTCTATTCTTGCCTAAATATAAATTATGACATAGTCAGCTCAGATAAAGCAAGAGTAAAGGATTTACGGTACAGTTCCCTCGCTCACTTCAGACTTTATCAACATTTAACTACAAACATTATTATAAGGATGCTGAAGAGATCTGAGCTATACACTCAATACTATAAGTAAACATAAGCATGACTGCTTACAATAAATAGCATTACAAATCCTTCGACTATTATTGTTATCTTAGTTTTATTGTCCGTACTATTACATATTGTCTACGTTCTCTTCGTTTAGTTTGCCTTTTTCGACACTGGCACCTTTGAGTTAGTTGTTACTTGTAACTTCCCATTAAATTCACGTTGTAACTTGTGCTAGACTGTGCTTTGTACACTATGTGGGTACTGTGTGTAGATTGTGATACTAAATGCCGACGCATAATTCCTTCTCTCCTCGCTTCATGCCATGCAATGGGCTATCTTCATGTCTAGATTCTTTTTGTGATCTCACTACAGAAAATACCTGTGACATAAATTATATTAGTAATGTAGTGTACTGTTACACAATAGATATGATACATTGTTACTTTACTTTAACCTACAGCACACTCTTTAATATCCATCTCTTTGTGTAATAACAAAGATAGTAATATTAATATTTCTAGGGAAAGGTATCCTAGAGTGCGGATGCCCTTAAAATAGTCTATGACATTTATACAAAAGAGAACAACAATTCTAACCGTGTAGTTATAAATATCGCAAAAATGCACGTGTTATAAAGCTAAACAATCCTTTTACATATTTATCTCTGTCCTCAACAATATAAAATGTTCCATCCAATAACAACAACAGAAAATAAATAGTGAGTGCTATATGATGATATACCAATGGAGTGACCTTAAAATCTCCGGTGACTGAGGACAGGAGGACACGACGGACGAGCAGAATACAAATAACAATTGTTATCCGTAGTAAATAATAAAGGGATACCAGTGTGCTACGTACGTGTGTATTTACAATAATGGCAGATTTGAAGGACATAGTTTACGGAGGAGAAGAGACAGAGTCAACACAAAATAGCATTGTTGAAGCTAAGGAATTTTACTGTACCCATTCTGTATAAGTATATAGCTATCCAATTTACATCAATCGAATATTTTCTGTTGGTTGTGCATACAACAGCACAGGTATAGTTCACACAATAAGACAATACAGTGCAGTCTGAGGACGGAACGGTTTGAAACAAAGTGACAAAGCCGGAAGACCCTACCCTAATGTCCTCATGCCATCATAGCACACATAGCATCCTTCCTGCAATTCCAATCCTTTAACGAACAGCTAAATACTACTACAATAGCAGTATTATACTGCATAATTCTATTATAGTGACGTAAATAACTCTACTATAGACTATAGACAGGTATTTACAAAGCATTGTTTATAAAAGTCGTCAGTTTTGGCTGTAGGTAGAATAGAAGTGAAGTTCACCGCTAGTCAGATGTATGTGGAGTGGAGCAGTAAAGTCCCGTATCGTCTTCAGACTTCAGACACTCGACTATTACTAGATATATTATATATATGCAAGGTGGATTAATTGAAATAAAGTCTCCTGTCCTTCTGTGCATTGAGATTTAAGTGTGGGAATCCTAATAATGGAATATCATGCATGAACCTTTGCTCACAACACGAAATACGAACCAATTACCCACAAACGGATATACAACTCGAATTAAATGAATGTCTATCTGTTTTCTTGCCTCTTACAGATATCCTTATTGTTAGTTACACATAATAATGTGCGTTATAGACTCTTTTCAGTTCAGTAGTGTAGCATAAGTGTATGATGCGCCATGCGATTTTCAATAATGAATTAAATCTACGCTATACTATACAAACCATTGTATTGTTAAACTGGAGTATACTATGAGCTGCTAAAGTATTGTTCCTCTTGATTGTGATTCATTTCATTTCTTGAACATGCACTATCTTCTCTTGACTCTTTTAGTTTTCTTTGCACATTTTCCTCTTTATCTACAATGGTAGATTGGTATTTTTGCCATTGTTCGTCACAATTACTCTCGTTCCTGGTTTGCGTCGACTTGACTTGATTTTTGATGAGTGGAATTTGGTTTTGGAAGCAGTAGGACACTCGAATCATGAATCATGGTTAATCAAATCTGCATTCATTCACTATCTCTCTGTATATCCGTATTGAATTTCATTAAAAAGTCACACATTGACTAGAGTGACTGTAGTGTGGTGCATTCATCATCAGATTCGAGAGTGGAAAGAATGTTTCTCAGAAATTTATGAGATTCCTTTGAATTTCTATAAAGATGCTCTTTTTGTTGTTGATGGGTTGAAATGTGAGTGTGTGAGTAGTGAGCTTGTTTATGGGTCAATTTGTTAGACCCTTGTTTTGTTGTCTCTCACCTCACGGTGCACATTCAGCTCTGCACGGATCTTTTCATTTGCTTTATATATCGTCTACACACGACTACATATATGCTAAAAGCTACTCTTTATCATTTTGCACAGAAAATATCTAATATCATTTTATATTAGTCTCCCTACCTGGCCTACCTGTGTGTAGCCATATTTTCTACTGAAATTCTCATATAATATAGTACACATAACTAATCCTAATTACTTGGAAGCTATGAATATAGAGGATAGGAGGGGAGGAGGATATTAAAGTTGGGAATCGTTCCTTCGTGTCTGACTAAATAACTGTCAGAGGAAAACTGAGAGAATTGAATTGAGAACCTGACTTGAGAATTTGGCCACATTGCGTTTTTGCATCTTTAAAACTTGGGTTTAAGGTTGGAAGTAGGCAGAGAGATGTTTCTTGGTATAATAGAGTAGTCTTGCTACGTGAGATAATGTGGCAGCATTCCTTCTTCGGATCTTTGCCAATAAAATACAATAGGGGTGAATTATTTGAATTTGACGTGGCCTGCTTTGCCCTCTTTTAGAATTGCATCTTTCCCTGTTTACACTCTAAGCAAATAAATAATCAATTCCAAAACGTTTTCTGCCGAAGCGAGCCTCTCTAATTTTTCGCTAGCCTCCTTATACTTCTGGAGATCTGCAAACAAATTATTTTAAATTATCTTTATATGAACTTTGCGTTATCTTTGAATTTTTATACTAAGTATACATATATGTAGTATAAAGTTGTGAAAGAACGATGACCGGCAGATTGAGGTCAAAATATTCAGTAGGCAGTACTTAAGTATACAGACAGAGGCTTGGCCTAAACTTTTAAACTGATTGGCATTGACACAACTGCATCACATCAGTAACAGGGTGATTACCACAACGGACTACAAAGCGTAAGTCCTGCTAGCCTCACTGACCAAAGAGCACTAATGCACACAAGTCAAATCATCAGCTCGTGAATTCACTCACTCTTTATCTTTTTGCCAAGTCGAGCCGGCGAGAAATGAGTTATTGCAAAAGGAAACACATTGTAATCGTAAAATGAGATGTCAAACAACCTCTGTTGAATTACATGCGTAAATTATATGTAGATAGATAGAACGAGATGTGTATGTATACTAGTAAGGAACACATTGGAATTTGTACACAACTATTTACTTCTCAATTTGTTCATATTGACTATTATAGTAACAGTAGATTTAAAATAAGGCGATCTGATTCTCTTTTCCAACTACACATGTCCACACTTAAATTAAATACTAAGAATTTATTGCTAAACACACATTATGCGATGCCTTTGTAGTGTGCAATTGATGTATGTCTCAAGTTATTTAGTTTCGTTCAGAGAGTATAAGAATCTATTAATAGAAAATAATATTGGGAGCTATAAGGAAATCTTTACACCCTGATTGGTTTGGCTTGACTTGCGTTGCCCTGCTGAGACTTTTCATGTTAATAACCTCTCTGTTCTTTTCTGATCTAGTCTGACTAAGCTTGAGTGTATAAGAGATTTGTAGTCGGTTATATTGGGACACTTGTTGAATTCAATGCTCAAGTGAATGGAAAGTCAACACGAAGCAAAAAGTGGAACATTGTGCTCAGATTTTAATTAGTACGGATTAAGGGAAGAACTCTTAAGAGAGAAAAGAACAATTCCCAACGTAGAGATTGCAAAACTATCGCACTAGGCTATGTACCTTTTAAAAACAATGCCATTTGGAAGTTAGTATCTACACTTGTGCATCATAGTATGCGAGACACACGGAGATGAATGTCTAATTAAGGGAGTGTCCATTTTAAGTGTCTCGTTATCCCAAACATAAACTCGTAACTATGTTCTTAAGCCTGGTGCTAAACTTTTCCAAAGACTCATACACCTGATATACACCTGTTGAAAACTGCGAGATTGTTAGTCAATTTTAAAGACAAGTTGCAAATGAGTATTAAATATTTTTACCTGCGTTCTGTATCAGTAGCCTATATTGACTTTGGGCTTGGTACTCTTGTCTCTTGTGGTACTTTTGGCTATGGTTGAAAAGAGTTTTCCATTCATTCCCACTAAGGTACCTGTGCATTTCTTGTAGTAGAGGGCTACCTTAGTAATCCTAATAGAATTCTCTAAATAACATTAGTTGATCAGTTTGGCCAACTAACCAACTTGAAAATGGACGGACCTACCTACTTTCTTATAATAAATACAACCAAGTGATAAACAAACAGTATTAAGTGCTGAAACAACGAAGAGAGAACTCTGTTCTATGTTGTAATGGGACTTAACGAGCTCTGTCATTCTAAAACCAAATGAATAATATTTACAAAGAGCCAACTTACCAATGCTAATACAGAATGAATAGGCAGATCATAAAATAAATGATTTTCTGATAATGCCATTTGCATTCGTATATTTTTATAAGGCTACTATTCACTATGCTTAATCAAATGCAAGCAACTACCTATGAGCACATACTTAAGTACATAATACACTCAATTCAATTGCAAAAGACATTTGCACAGATTTATGCTGCGTTTTTCATTAGCTAGCTCCGTTGCTACTAATAAAAGGCCTAAGCATTATTGCAGCAATGAAAAATGAAATGCGGTTCAGGTTCTCTTTAAAATTCTTAATGTCATCATCATCACCTGATTCTTTTTGTTGTGGAGGAGAGGATTTCATTCTTTCATTTGGATTTGCATGGGTTAGCAATGCAAAGTAATTCGCACTAACTAACAAATGGCAAATAGAATCTTCTCTGTCTGTCTGGGCTATTTTTAAAGACACGACTAAAATGATTAGCGTTTAATTTCAGTCTTATCTATTCTTTTCTCCTGTCTGTGTAATGTATAAGTGTTTCGACCTCGAGCATTGGTTAACTTGTTAGATAGTTAGTTAGCCAAGCTAAGGATTAAAGTGAGTGTAAAAGTGCTCTCTGATAATATTCTAATATCTTTGTCTGTTTATATATACAGACTACATTATTGTATGCAGTATATATATACAATGTCTGTATTATATTGAAAAAAGTTCCTTTATTATCTATTCCTTGAATTGAAATGTATGAATGAATAGTGGACACAACACAACATCAAAACAGAGCAGAGAGAAAAATGAGAATTGAACAGGAGGAGATAGTAAAGAGAAACTCAGTTGATTTTACTATTTAGTGTGTAGAATGTCTACTAATAGGTATATACTAATCATGTTAAACTCTATCACTGTGAGTGTATGCAAGATTGTAGCTAAAAAGCAATGTTGTTGGCGAGTAGACTTGTATTTCACAATGGAAATAGTCTTCATTTCTAAGTACACATTGAATTCCCTGTCAGCTATATAATGGCCTATCTCAAATACGTGCAAATCTTGGCTTGGCTTATTAGCTATTTAACCCTAGGAGGATTTTGCTAAGAAATTAATGTTTTCCTTTTGAATAATTTGGAAATCTTGACATAGCTAAGTACTTACGTAGTTTATTGCTTTGTTCCACTAACTACAAGCTAAAAAATTTGTGACAGGAGCAAAATAAATTCAGAAGAAGATTGTGTGCCAAGCTAAGGATCATTGGGAATGTTTACTCTTTCATCTCTCTCTACCGTCGTAGTACGTTACGTAGTGAATGGTAGAAAATTGGATATTTTTCATAATTGAGCTGAATGAGACAAGACAAGGGATATCATTGACAGTGTCTTGGAAAAAAAGAAAAGAAGAGACATGGCATGACATGACAGGACACGGTGGAGCGTCGAACAGGCCAAAGGCACGTTACAGAGGAAGGCAAAAAGGCAGACTGCAGTAGACAAGACGCTATTACTAATAAGAAAACAAGTGAAATCCCATCCGTTGAGTGCTATTTGGCTAGATACGTAGTGCACTTGAGTTCCTAGTATACTACCTGTTATGTTTTATTGAGAAGAAGTCATTTCCCCATCAGTATCATTCAATTCTATCCTTTTACATTGTAGTAGGATAGCCTCTAGGTAATTATAAACAGTTTAAATACGTTATAGAGCCATGTAGCTTATGGCTAGTTAGCACAAGTCAAGAAAATACACACACGCTACACTCTACACTCCTTTTCTTTCGCAGAGAGCTAAACAGTCTCTCGTTTTGTACGTCCTGTCTTATTTGTATTGGTGGCCAGTGCACAAAGTCAACTAACCTGTTGTTCTTATACAGTTTATGTAGACGAATATTCATTTTTACTGTATTGTTGTGCTATGGCACGGAACTATTTTATCTGTGTACGCACGTTATTTATACCACTAACTATAAACTATAGGACGTGGTTGTAATAGAAAAACATCTTCTACTACTGCTCACTTCTTTTCTGCATTAAAATATTTGAATTATCCAGGTATATACAACATACAGCTCATATAGAGACACTATTTTATATTGCTACACATTATAGAAGTACTTTAGCCAGATTGCAATCAACTCAGACAAGCACCTAGTGCACAACTACACAAAATCTATGTACAACTACATACACATAACCACACACAACTAGAACGTATGGCTAAGCCACTGAAACAGAGTAAAGACAGATACTAAATCTAATGCAAGGCAGGTAGTCACTTCTTGGACTACACTAAAAGAAACTTTCCGACGAGAAATGCACACACATTACGGATTACGGTACTGACTGTTATCATCCACCACCACCCTTGCTTATGTTACTTCTTGTTTACGAGATACATACAAATATTCTCTTGACATCTTCCATATAGCATACTAAACTTTAATCTCACCTAGAATGCACACTGTGTGGAATCATTTTATATAAAAAGGATTCCCTTATCCTTTTCTCAACTCCTCTGACCGATATCAACGATAGCCAACTAACTATCCAAGTTAAATCAACCTAGCAAAAATATTATATCCCTTTTTAATATAAAGTATATAATGTATGAATGTGTATAATGATAATATATATCCTCTGTATTTTCATACGTATTTCTGTGCAGTTCCGTTTTGTTCTTTTCTTTTCCACGATCTCTTATTCCTACACAATACCATAATGTTATGTAGCTACTGAAAAACCAAGTTTCTTTAGATTATTATTATTATTTCTTGCTTATTATCGTTTGTATTTAATAGAGCGATTATAGTACGCAGAGTTTATATCGTGTAAACATTATAGTTTCTATATAATATCTGTGCAAGTTGAAATAAGGCATGAGTTCAGTTGTTCAACTTGACTCAGGTGTATTTGATTTGAGTTTGACAAGTTCATTTCTTCTAAAATATATCGTTGGTTTTGTCCAAAAGAGAGAAATTCGAGCGTAGGTCTAAATCCCACTGTTCAAGTTGTCAGTCGGGACTCTTGCTGTGTTAACGGTTCTCTATATTTAAGAAACCACAAGGGTTGAAGTGGAAATTGTATCGTAAATAACAGTGCAAGTAAATAGGTGCAACTGTAAGAAATGAAACTAGAAACTGAGCTGTCTGGTCTGTGTGTGAGAGAGAGAGAGAACACGCAAATGAATAGAATAAATGAAGATTGTTGAAGAGAGATGACCAAATTTAGGTTTTCTAGGACAAGTCAAACAAAAGACAGAACTCTTTAAAACAATCCACTTGTATGTATATCTGATAATGATATTGAATTGTATTAGTGTGCTTTACACACTCTGTAATTAAGTTAACAGATAATGTACATCCTTAGATGTAGTAAATTGTTAGAAACTTATCATCTATTAAATGCCTAAGTTGTGATGTTGTTAGTAGGAAAGTATGGACGAAATATGACAGATTATGGTAACTTAATGTCCAACATATGTACTGTAATGTAACATTACGTTAAATTACCGTCAGCTATAATGGAATTGCCAAAGAACACAGGTATACTCTTATAGTAATCATGATAATGAATAAAATGAAGCGTGCTATCTCTATCTGATGTATGCATCCTTATAGAGAGGAGTCAACACAGACACAGAGAGAGAAGTTGTACATGGCAGTTCAACTAAACTGTAAGTAAACAATTGTTTACATATGCCATGTCTTCCATATAAATACTCAGCCTGTCATACCACTTATGAATGAGTATGAGAAATTGAAAATTCTTAAGAGCTCCAAGAGAATTCACTAATCTAGTCACATGAAGATAGCGTGTCATCAATTTCCCAAATGACAATTAAGGTCTCACATAGTTCTTCACAATGCCCAAGAAGTCCATAGCATACCTAGGCATATCTATCTGCTAAAAACCAGCAGTACACATTGTAAACTTTGATTCAACATTTCCTCATTATTGTCATCCCATGTCTTGTACAGTCACACTCAACTCTTTTTTTAATATCCTACATTACATTGTGTCTCTCTATACAATACAACAATTCAAGTAGGTACACAAAATGGGCTTGCAAAATGAATTCTTAGGTGCCACACTCAACTCTTTTTTTAATATCCTACATTACATTGTGTCTCTCTATACAATACAACAATTCAAGTAGGTACACAAAATGGGCTTGCAAAATGAATTCTTAGGATGTGTTTGCATTTTCAAACAGTCGTCTCTAATAAATATCCAAGCTTCACTAGGCTAATGTGTCATACAATTGTAAAATATGCGTGCAATTGCCTTTGCCACCTAATAGCTACATTACCTAGTTGAAACCATTTTAAAAAGTTTTTCCACAAAGTTTCACCCAGAATTATTACCTGAAAGTGCAATATTTGCTACACCACAGAGTAAAAAGGTTTTTTTCCCTAGTTGAACTTTGCAACTTGGTCAAGTAATAAAATTTAAATTCTAAAGAGTAAATTAGATTTTCCAATTGGATCATTTGGATCGATTATTTTATTGTGAATGGAATGGGTTGGTGGAGAGGTGAATAGAATTGCATATTAGGCATTCAATATGCTATCTGTCTTTAAGATTCTTTAAGAAGTAGCCTCTGGCAGGATAAAGGCAACTGTATTCTTCTCGATTGGAGCTCGCCTTGTTTGTATTGTGAAGGTTTCATTTAGTTTATCAAATCAGCTAATAAGATACGACTTACATATTGACCCAGAACCTCCAGCGATCTTTTTTCTGTCTTAGCTATAGGTAACTAACGATGTTGATGCTATAATACTATGTATTGCTAATCAAATCAGCGCCTTAAGTTCCAAACGAGACTAGTCAACTAGTGACTATGTTCAATGTGTAGTTAGTACCCTAACTAGTGTGTTTTGTTTTGCTTCGTTGGTCAGACTTGCCGATCTTGGCCTGGCCTGCTCTAGTCCCGTCTCACTCCCTTGCATTACTGCAATACGAACATTCTTATTTCTTTTTCGCGTATTATCAGGATTAAATTGCAAATTGCAATGAGCCTCTAGCAATAAGTCTGTGTCTGGTGGACTACTATACTACAATCATAATATCTACTACTATTACTTACTAGTATTTATTAAATGATCTTAGATATATATAATATAATGAGGAAAACAAAGGAAGCCTAGTCAGGACTGGCTACTTTATTATTTTATCTTTGTGTATTATAGATAGAAGAATCAAACAAGTATAGCAATAGTCACCTTTACTATCTTTATTGCATTCGTTGATAAAGAACAAAAGAAAAGAAAAACACGTTCTGCTGTCTTTTAAATATTATATCAGCATCTAAGATGCTGTTCTTTTAAATCCCTTATGCTATGCTGCACTTTGCATTCTGATTCTCTGTCCAAATCCTCACGTTTAGTTTTTTCGCTAAATACATTTTAGATCTATACAAAATGGTTAGATTATAAGTATATAGTTAATTTAATGTTGCGTTGCAGCAACATTACATGTAAATTGTAGACGGGTTAACCATCGGCCTTTCTTGCAATTTAATTGTAAGCTAATAGGGAGTTTAGTCCAGTCAAGTCAGAACAAACAATAAAAAACCTTGGGCTACGATTTGCCATTCTCCTATCTAATAGGATCTCCGTTAGTAGGCAGGCAGATATAATAAAGGAGGAGGACAAATGATGCAATTAATTAGCAGGTTTTAACCTCAATTGGACGAGGTTGATTGTCAAGCGATGTGTCCTACGTTATTTAATATGTAATAGTAATGTGCTAGAAAATTAAGAATTTTACACGTGTGTTAAATATTTGTATACCCCTTCGTTTTGTGGAATTCATTAAAATGATGATGATGCTGCTATTGCATTGCTATAAAATACACTACACACGTCATTGGAGCTAAATAATGCTGTAAAATTGGAATATTGTGACATGCTGACAATGAGAAATAAAGTTACTATAATTTGGCAATCTTTTCATCATAAGTAGTAGGTTTAAAAGTGTTGTGCAAAAAAAATTGCCTTACATCGTGTTACAATGTTTATTAGTGACACATAAAAAATGGCAGTTGATGATTGTGTTGCTATTGTAGTCTGTGATTCATAGGAAAGTGTAAATAGACTTGATAATAATTAGCTTATAATAATTTTCACATAGTTATTTTTTCCATTTATTGTTACGTTTAATATCAGGTGGCTGAAATGGTTAGTAGCTTAGGAAAAAAAAAGAAATATAATATTGACATTGGATAGGATTTGGGTTGAGAAACATTTTCATTCATAGCTAATTAATGTTGCTTTCTTCTTTAGTAATAGATGCACGTATCGAAATCGAGAAAATAATATTAGTGAAATGTAGGTCTGGGTTCCGTTGGTTCTCACTCGTATCAGCAGAGAGTACAATAGTCTTTGGGTTATTGGCGGCCGGGGGGTTGAAATACTTTTAAATGCCAGCCAGCGATTTAAGTCTGTTTGAAAAGTGCGTCGAGCTAGAATTACTATTCAAGTCATTGAGAACTAAATCACCTACGGGACAGGAACTCTATACAATAGAATAGAAGTGAGAATGAAAAGTCACTCGACTGTGACAGACGAATGCAAAATGCATAATAATAACTATAATAACAGTCTTTTACTTCACACATTTTCAGCACACACATACGACTATAACCAATTGATATAGGTATAGTACATAAAAGCAATTGATCATCATAATATGTTCTTTTCGACTGTATGTCTCGTCTAATAAGTAAGTCATAAATACAGTAGTGTGTAAAAACGAGTAAGTAGGTATAAATTTTTAATATTAATTACCTACTAGTAGAATGTTAAATGTGTATATAAATGTTTATATTATGTGTAACAGTTGTGTGTAGAGAGGTGTTATTGTGTCTTGTGCATAAAAGTACCGTAGAAAGATATAAATACGTGCAAGAAGGCAAAACAAAACAGGTTGCACACGTTGCAGTGCACAAGCCATTACTTTTACAGTACTTTATAAGAGTGGATTGTGGATTGCAAGAGGACAATGTCGATAGACAACAGTAGAAAAGAAAACAATGCAAAAGCTTTGGTAATGAATGGGAATAGCGCCTGTGTGATGTGAGAGCTAAAAGAAAATAGCGGAAATGGAAAGGTTGGAGTTGAACAAGACAGACGAACTTTCTGACTCTTGTTGTGTGTGAGTGTGAGAATGAGAATTTTCAATTGCGATTAAGATAGTTTACGCAGCTCGAGTCCAGATACGAGATCTAATGGCTTCTACTCTGATTCTGACTTGATTGTGCACTCAGAGTCAT
>JABASI010003913.1:0-15259 GCA_019776505.1 Tomocerus nigrus | reverse complement strand
TTTGTGACAATTTGTTTGTGAAATAAAGTTAAGTTGACGTTTTTCTGTATCTGCTGAATGATGTGTGTATACTGATATAACTGGCATATTTAGCATTCGCTTTTCTATCTCCACAAATTGCTCAAGCCGCCTATTCCTACCACGACGAGGCTCTATTTAAACACCGTCCTCCTAACCAACTTCCTACTTGCTCATTCTACTAGTAGTTAACTTTCTATGGAGGTGAATCAAATTCACATAGCAGCAGCGTCCTCCTATATAGCCATTTCCCTACTCGACTCACCGAAACTCCTTTCCATCATCCATTTAAAGTTTCCTCTCCACCTCCGACCTCCACCCACGACCCACCTTTTATATTAATTGTACATAGCTATACATGTACATCATAGTAAACCCTGTTGCCAACAGAAGAATGCTTAGCCAAGCAAAATTCTCCATTTCATCCTGGATACTATTTATTCTGTTACACATTTCCTTGCTAGAAAGTAGAAGATCTATCATTTAAAGGTATCATTTAATGTACACTACATGCAAGAGATTATAGTTTGCTCACCGTCTGCCTCACTTTACAAAGGTGTATATAAAATTATTATATTTAGTAGTTACTATATATAAATGCGTGCACATCTGCTCTACAACGCAAATACACATTAATTTACTTATTTCAGCCTTGCTTTATATAGACACAGACTAATAAAGGAATGAGTGAGAAGTATGAAATATTTACTACAAGATTATAACCAAGAATGTTTTCTCTTCATAAAGGATATACTTAGCTATGTAAAATGCACATTATACATGAACTGGACTGAAGACTGACTTGAAACATATTAGGGAAAGAAAAGAAGGCGAGCTATTCACCTTTTCTTCATGAAATTCATCATGGAAGTTGAGTGGGACACTGTGATATTCATGCAAATATTTGACCTGATTTTCATACTTGCATATTCCCTCATACTTATACATAACCCTCCACTCCACTGCATAACGCTTCCTTTTAACTTTCTTTTATAACCAGCAAGGATATTTTATCAAAAGTGAAAAATGGAATATCCTGTCATTATAAACCGTGAGTCATTTATGAAAACCAACCTACGTCATTAATATTATCTCTACTGCCTTTCTTTATCTCGTTCTTTGATGCCATTTTCCTCTAGTATTCTACAATGAAATTATTGTTAGATGTACTACTTGGCGCTTTTAAAAGCGTTTGTACCTACTCCCCCGACATATTACTACTTAAATAACCCACAGGGTAGCAAATATATCTTTTTAATCTATTTATGTTTAGTTTACAATTAAAAAGAATAGGCTATGCCTACTACTTACTTTACTACAGGATAATTCTACACCATTAATCATTATTGAATGATTTTATTGTCGTCGCACTATATATAAAAGACTTTTCATATTATGAATTTACATGTCACTCAAAAAGAAGACATTATATTACATTGTACAGGATAATATTATAGATCATAATATGCTATATGAAGGAAAGTGAATGAGACTACACTTGAATTTTAAGGACGGATCATAAAAAATTGCAAGTTTTCTACCCTGTGTACTCTGCATAGGAGCAGAAGAATATTTTTTAGTGAAATAGTTGAAGGGAAAGAATAAAAATAATATAGCTAGAAGATTTATAATGATAATTCAAGGAAAAGTACGAAGGTTCGTTTGATAAAATGACACGCAAAGAAATTCATCCATTTTTCTTTGATCGAAAGAAAAGGGCTTAAAAAGGCGAAAGGACTCCTTTCATCTTATCGTCTTTAATGAGGAATGAAAAATAAGAGCAACATGTTAGCTATGCCATGATGTGACGCATAACTGTCGTTGTCAACTTGCATTATTCTCTTTTTGTGCACTTATTTCTCCACATGGGACAGAGAAGAGAAGGGAGGCGGAAGAAGAGAAAGCCGCTTTATGACAAAAGTGATGATAATGGTGATGATGCTCCAATTTCTTAGCATAAGCCTTGGTGACATTAACATTTATCTGACAAAAAAATTATATTGCAAAAATGCAAAGGAAAAGAGGAATACGAACACATAAGTATAGTAGTCTTTTGTCAACAGTCTTCTTCTTCTCCGAAAATCCTGCAAAGAAATATTATGTGAGTGAGAATGGCTGTGATGTTGCCAGTTGCCAGCCAACTGATTGACGGAAGACATTTAAACTAGAGGAAGTTAGTGAATTTGAATAGCTGTGTAAAAATGTCAATGGAGGGACTTTTAAAAGTACAAAGAGGTAAAAATGGAAAATAAACATTTAATGATACGACGTCCATTAAAAGTAATTGTCTTTTTATTATTGCAAAACAATATCCCTACAGATAGCAGAGTAGCATAGAAAAGAGGAAAGAGTGTCTTTTTTTACTGTTCAACTATGTGATATTGAATTTTAATCCTCCCTTAAGCCACTCCCCGCTCGAAACACTGTGCTATTTATTGCGCCTTGTAATTTTGCTACAGAGAACTATTAAAAAAGTCCATAATAAAGAATTGTCAATATTCACAGGTGATTTGCAGTGGTCTGAGGATAAGAAAAGCCATGATTATTATTACAACGTAGTTTTAGTTGGCCATAATATAGTCGCAAAAATAAAAACGGCGGATTAGTAGCGAGTGGTCGAGGCAACAATGCAGAACTGAGAGCAGGAGCCGCAGGACTAACTACTCACTAATACCAATAAAGCTTTGAAGGCACGGCATAACCATTCATTTTATGTTTACTGTCTCTGTTGCTCACATAACCATTGGCACGCTATACTAGACAAAATCCATGAAATGACAAACATGATATTTTGCATGGCGAATTTGGCCCATAGTAAAATAGTAGAAGTTGATGTAAAATTACAAATGGCTTTTCGCCTTGTGACTTTGCAATTTTCCCTACACATGTCATGCTAGTTCATAACAGCGGAAATCTGTGAAGTAAATTTTGATTGCCATGTGCTAAAAATGTTAAGTACAATACTATAATGTCATATACAGTGTTTGACTAGCCACTGGCTAGTGGCTTTTTTGGTAGTGACTAAAATGGCCTAGTGGCTGGCTAAATTCTTTGTTGGCCACTGGCCATAATGGCCTACAATGGCCAAAATTGTTAAAAGACAATATACTTCTCATTCATGGAGCTTTATAAGCCACAAAAATTAGTAAAAATAATGAAACTACCTATTTTGTCATCAGAAAAACTTGTTTCAAATGAAGTGACATTAATAAAAAAGGGTATTAGGAATTAATGTTTGGAATAAGTTGTGGGTTTTACACTGGGAATAATTTTGGCCACCATCTGGCCATTTAGGTCCATTGTAGGCCATTGTAGGCCAGGTGGCTGGCTAAAATCTTAAAAAACCGGCCAATATCAAACACTGGTCATATAGTCAATAAGTACGACTATAGACGGGAGTAAAACCACTTTACGTCTATCTGATTACTCAAACCTATTTGTAAAACAGTCGAGCAGAACGCATAAAGTGTCATATGGGAAATGAGCATTGGGCTTTCCCCCCTCACTACTACTAAAACATTGATCTGTCCAATACTCTTACTATAATATTATGAATTTCTAAAATATAGCCACATTATTTATAGAACACATATTTATTCCATGCAACTAATGTACACTTTATGAACTGGAATAACTGGAGATTTCATGTCCTCTTTCTACTACACTCGCACAAAATACAAACATCAACTTTTCTTGGTATAAATTATTTAGAGCTTGATTGAGTTGAAATGTTAAAATGGAAGAAGTTTGAAATTAGGAATAGTGTTTTCCTCTTTGGACATACTTTCTTTTGCATAATAAACAGGAAAAGTGATTGCGAGCAGTTGTTGGTGGAATGTAGCCTTAAAAAGCTCCGTACTCACCTCGCACAACTATGCACCCATGCAAATATATCATGTATGGTTTTAAGAGAGCTTTTAAATGTTCCTTTTGAGAAAGTGGAAAAATTATGAGACAGAATAGGTTCATTTAGTTACAGCTGTAAAAAGAGCACAACACATACACACACACATACAGTTTGTAGGAACAGCCCAAGACGTTTACACTCCTATCTCATCTCTTAGTTTTATGAGTTGTGTTGAGCTGTTTTGTTATATGCACTATCTATATGTACCACTTTCATTCAATATTAGCGCGAAATAATAAATATATCTCATTTAAGGCTGAGCTTAACTTCTACGACACTTCGGAATAATAATAACATGCTCAACAAAGAAATAGGTAGCTATAGATAGAGTTGGAGGCATTAGGGCAAATGGCCAACCTTAAGCATTTGCTTGTTTTTAAATGGTGTACCTTTAGTGCCTTTTGCTTTCTGCGAAGAAATTAGGAATTTTGTGACAAGAGCAGATTTTACATTAGTGTATTAGGAACTGGTGCGTGATATTCTATATTATGTAGTTGTCCATGTGAACATTATGGGCCAATGCACTTTTATAGAGTAGCTAGCTACTATTTCTTCATCTCCCACACCTAAATATACAGCACTAAGTAATCTACGTAAGCACTCAAAAATCAAGTGAGCAGAGTAAACCACCCAAAGCACAGGACCATTAACATCGAGGCTGTAACTACATACATAATAATAATATAACTGTGCATTTCTAGATATTAGTGAGGACATAAAGGCCACGAAATACTTTTTAGCTTCGCTCGTCCATTATTTTTGTTATTACCCATACGGGCTTGTTTATGCCATGTCTCTACTAGTAGCTCTAAGAGCTGAATGAGCAAAAAACACGTAGGCAAACTACTAGAAGTGGGAACGAGCTCAGTTCCAAAGGAAATCTCCAACTAATAAAACGAGTTGACTCACACACAGCATTATAAATGAAATGGTGAACTTGCTTGGCACATATTATAGCTAATCTCTTCTAAATATTTTTCTATCGCATATCCATATTAACAAAAAAACTGGAATTATTTATTAATCCCCAATTTTTCCCTTGACAAGTCTAATAAAAGGAAATTATGAAAAATAAAAAGTGTCAAATTGAAAGAATTAAATGACAAATCAGCCTAGCCCCAAAATTAGCGCGAAGAATCAGAGTTGATGTAAAAGCTGGCTCGTTCCCAACTCTAGGAAGTATATAGGGTTTGGCAATGACTAAAACTTGACCATAATATAACACGGACGTAACGTATAGGTATCATAAGAAGAAGGAAATAAAAAGTAAATGTTTTCTCAATTTTCGATTCTGCTCGCTTGTAAAATAAAGTCTCGAGTGTGTCACCGTTTTGTTGGTTGAAAAGTTTAATTTTTGCACAGTAGGGTAGATTTTTATATTTCTACGTAGTTGAGCTGACATGGAGTCGCACTAAGAAATCATTAACTTGGGTAATGTGTTGTGTAGGTAGGGAGAGTTAGCCAAATGAAGTAAATTTTACTATGTCCACATGTCACTCTGTTTAAGGATTCTGAAATGCGATATTCCTTTGGCTTTTTATAGCTTTTAAATCTGTTGTGAGTTAGGAGGCAGGACATTCGTGAAGAAAAAGGAATCAGTGACCCAAGTGACCTTTTCGTATTCTTAGTGACTGGCTGGAATGGCAGGGAAGAGCGAGGCGGCCTTTAGATGTCGTGAGAAAAGATCCGGCAGGTCGTATTCCTAAATATTCCTATTGTGTTCATGGAGGATTTACAGTCGGCTTTACAACAGTCAACTGCAGCACTAAATGGAAATAGAGTTGCGAACACATAAAAAACACGCCATGCAAAATTTGGAATGTGTACACTTGTGAATTGACGTGTTTTATTTTAGATACGCATGCAGAAACATATGCTTCATGGGCTCATTCCAAATTAACTGTCGGATTTCTGATACTGATAGTAGGAGAGTGTGAGTGAGACTCTTTTCATTGTGTACTTACTACTATTACTACTTACTTACTTATTATTACTACCTAGCGATCTGCTGCACTCTCTGCCTGCTCAGAAAACAGAACGGAGAGGAGAAAAGGCCATAAATAATAAGACAGACATACAATACATCTTAAATCCTCATTAGCTTTCATGTTCCTACGATAAGTAAGTAGAATGCACACTCTATAAACTTTCATTTCACACATTGTACGAGAATTAAGCGTCGTCTTATGGCTTTATTTAATTACATGCGCACTGAATACATATGCATATTAACTCCATGTGTCATTCACATTTATACACAATAATAAGGCAATGAGCAAAAACCCATTATTCTTTCACATCTCTTCATTTTCCATAGTGATGCTCATTTTTGTGCTACAACTTCCTATAGCAGCTAGCAGCTAGCCTAATATGCTAAACAGGAAGACACTATTATGTATATTGCACATTCTCTCGAAATGCATCCTGAAGTATCAAGTATCTTCAAAACAAGAGAATTCTTAAACACTCTCTTAATTTGCATTTATTAACATTCATCCGATGGCTTAATACTTTCAAATTAAAAACTAAGTACATTTGCATGTGATTAATAAACACAATAAAGGAATAAAAAGTATTATTGAATTACAAAGTATACATCCTTAATACAAAACATTATGCCGTTGCAAATTAGAAAAGACTCAGATTCTCATGTCTCTCTTTAATTTAAAGCTCATTTACATACCTAGCTAAGCTTTCTGTGCCATGTCAAATCAAGAAGACAAAAACAGAAATATTTATATGGCATATCAATTCTTTGTCTTGTTTTTGGTGTATTATATTTTGCACTACTAAAAAGTGAAAATCACACCCACTTATAACATAGCAATAACATCGGGTATTTAATTGTCATTTCTGTTGACCAGGTCAAGATTACAAGTTCGAATAGTAAGAATAGATTCATTTAATCCATTTAAGTTAAATTGTTTTAGAAATCCAAATAACTATAAATCCTATATTACAATTTCTGTCTCCTCCAAACATTTTTTACAGATGTAAAGATGATAAATTTCCTCTGCACCAACTTTTTTTATTTTTACCGTTTTTTCTGTGACTGAAAGAAGCATAAATGTATCTCATGAAATTCGAAATATAGTCAATGGCCGCATGTAAAAACATTGCCCCCACTAGCGTTTTATTATGAAAAATGTCTATAAAGTAGGTAGCTGCAAATAATAAAAATGTAGAAATGGAGCATCTGTAGCTAAATATCATAAAATTCAGATCGTTACTATTTTGCACTTGTATTCATTGGCTATTATAAAGTGGGACTTGATATGAATAAATGTTTTTGATTTCTATTGCGTTGCGTTTGAGTGGAGAGCATTGAGTTGATGATGGAAGGAATCCGCTGATGCTTATGAAACAGCAACAATTTCCCAAGCCCACATATTTTATGGGCATTATTTAAAGAAAGGGCTTTTCATTGGATTGGTTGGGTTTTGTTGGATGACCTCCTGGGTCTCATGTTCCATGTCTTGCATTAAAGGCTATAGATTATTATTATAGCGGAAGAGAAGAGGTTATCTGAAGCATAACTAGGACTCTGAAGCAGGCAGTGAGCTAAGGTGAAGTGAGTGAAACGTCTATTATTATTATTATGTAAGTATTTATTCTGTTTCCACGTCTACCTACCTACAGAGAAGTATCTGGAGCTCGTAGCTTCACCTCCCGACGACAAGCAACCTCTTCTCTTGAACTCTCCTCTGCCATTCCTCCTGCCCTGCCTCTTTCTATATATAAATAAACTTAAATAAAGTGATGTGATCTACGTACACAGCCGACTGGATACAAGCAAAGAGTTTCATTTCAAACAAATATCCTCCTCTAAATAAAGACTCTTATTTTCCTCGGCCTTCCTATTCAATTTGAACGTGAAGCTGCTAACCACTATCAAATCAAGTACCTACACGCTTACGGATAAGTCCTCCTTACTTTGCATCAGTTACACAACTTTGTTATAGATAAAAGTAGGTAGGTCATAGCTACATTATTATCTGATCTCCACTACTACTCCGTTGTTGTGCATCTCTCATATGGATAATAGCTCTCTAGGCAGAATTTTCCTTACTTTATACCATAAATTTATTTTGGATCACATTTATTATTGCACTCACTGTATATTTATATGTTTATATGAATCTGATAATAAGTATACTTAGGAGTCCATCGAGAATTATGAAATCAGTTTTACTAGAAGAGTTACATCCTCTCAAGAATTCTTCTTTCTGGGCGTTCACACAAAGGAAAAAGTGAAATGAAATCAAGGTGCATGTGACTTCCATATACATACATACAATTCCTACAGAAACTAAAGAAATATTTAAGTATAATAATAATGATACACATGCAGTCAGCCATCCAAGAGAGAGAGAGAGAGAGAGACAGACAGACGTTCCTACATAACTAACCCACTTTTAGTAACTTAGAGCATGAACGCATATTCTAAAAGCAGTCGTTCACCGTTTACATTCTCCTATTACAAAATCTAATAAGTATTTATGTATAGAAGAAAGGTAAGTAGTATGCAGTAGTATAACAGTAAGCGAGTTGGCTTGTTGGCTACCTTTATTCCAGCCACAATGAAATGCATTCGTAAGTTAGGTTTGTTAGAACGGTTTTGTAATAGCATGGCGTGGCATGACAATGGGATGTTTTTCAGTTCGGGCCAGTAAGGCTGCCTGGGGTATCAAAATCAAGGGTTCTCTTTCTGCCTCATCTGCTCAACGAGACAACAAGGCAAAGCACACGGATGCGATGCGATACTGTATCAGCAGAAGACGTAATAGAGGAAAGTTAAATTACTTAAGCACAAGGAACCACAACTCAACTATCTCTAACTAACTTGCTTTCGTTTTGTCCGTCTGCCTCCATTCAACCACTTTCCTCTCTCTCTCTCTCTCTCAAATTCTCAATCCATCTCATCTATCTATTTCGGCCGTCTCTCTCCTCCGTCTTGTCTGAGCTGGCCCAAAGGCCCCTTAAAATGTCATTGAAATGCAATACAGCCTAATGCAACAGAGAGCATCTTCTACTAATGCATCCTCTACTTCTTAAAATATAATATCAGGTAGTAACTTTATACTTTTGTCTCAGAAACTCTTTTTCCTACTTTCATTCAGGAAAAACTCCTCTCTCTCTCACTTACAAATATAAATAAGTACAACAAAAAGGTGTTTGATGGGATTTTTTCTACACTTTATCAGTGGATCTATAGTGCATTGCACTGCTCTCACTAAAAACGACATCACTCACATATTTATCTTCTCCGGACGAATTCCAAAATATATACATACATACAACTATCTACGAGGATCAGGCAGAGCATACAACAATGAGAGACTGCCAAGCTGCCAGGCCATCCTAGTCCCCCCGAAACTCGAAACACATTTTACACTCACAGCTTTTTAGTCAATTTGTAAATGGAATGTTGTTTCACCTTTTACTCGACTTTTCTCATTGTCAAACACTCACTCAATCATTCTCTCACTTATTCTCTGATCCTGCCACATTTATTACAAATACTCAATGTCCATGAATGACCATGACGTTTTCTCCTTATAATTGGAAAAGGCAACGCCAACAAGCTAAAATATTTCCATGTGATGACAAATACATAGTAATACTTAAATATATAGATATATCCTTTGTGGTCCACGCAGGTCATAATATAGAAAGAATATAATACACAGATGTAGGTAGTTGCTATATAATACCCTCGTTAGTCATTGCATGTAACAAAACATTAGAAAGCTGGAGCAATTTTACAGACGCCACAACATCACAAACACTTAATTACCTTTACCCAGTTAAAAGTAAAATATTTTGAACATCTGTAATCCGTTAAAGGCGGATATTAAATGCATATGGACCGTTCTCGTGGAGCAGATACTCTATTCCGGTGTAAACAAAAGCCTTTTTGACTTTGGCATCAATTATCCTTAATGCCACGGCGTATTTAACGGGCAAAATAATTCCCTCGCTAAACACATAAACTTGCGAACAAGAAAAAACGATATTTGTTTGACAACTGGATGTTTCCAATAAATAATCTTCCAAACACTACAATACATTTAAGTTATGCAAATAAATAGGTACCTAATTTTTGTGAATCTATATCATTTTAAGATTACATTTATTTAAGAAAAAGGTTTTAAGCATATTTTCCTATTTTTTAATGCATTTGGTAGTTGTTAATTTAGGTAGGTATACATTTTTTGGTAATTTATTCTGTATTCACGCAAAGTCCTGGCAATTTTACAAATGAGCAGGTAAATATAAAATTAGATTTAATAAAGGTCAGAAATACATGGACAAGGTTTATTTTAGCTACCTAGCTTGTGAATACACTTAAGCAGCTAAATGGTAAATAGTATTACAACAGGCTGAAGTTAGTAAAAAATGGTAGCCAGAAGTTAGGGAATGTAAAAAATGAGCTAAACAACAATGTAATAACTAGCTTGTTGTGGTAAGAATAATTGCTAGGAATATTTCAAGTAGAACTACAGAAGAGAACATTGGTAAGAAACACTTCTTCCTATTCCCACTAATTTTAGTCGGCAAAGAAAATGAAAACATGATAGCATCGCATGCATACATAAACACTTCCATCCCGAATCTGTAAAGCAGAACTTTGGTTATTATTTCTCTCACCCTTTCCTACATATTGCCTAGGAATATTATAGATAGAGAAGAAAGGATGCTCACAGGTAAAGAGAGAGAGACAAGGAAAAGAGAGGGCTGATGATGATGATGATGGGAGCATCTACTAAGTAGGCGAGTTTAGATTGCAACACACACAACATGTAATGTGTTTAACTAAAACAACACCAAAACTCTATTATAGGCATTAGTACATTCAATTTGTATGATGTGAAGGGGTTTAGCTTTTATCGTTACACTACACAACAGTAGCATAAGAAATGTTGCATATTATTGTTATTATTATTATTATTATTATTAATCTTCTTTCAATTGGCTAATGTCTTTTACTTTGTTTTATTGTTAGGAAATGAGCTGTGATAATGCTGACATGTATGTATCTGTAGTTTATTGTTTGAAAATTAAAAATGCTATTCATTGCTAGTTCCCATTTTATGTTATTGCCCTGTTAATCACAACTTTAACAAGTTCATACACAGGAAACATTATAAATTGCAATGTTCAGGAATGTAAATATATGGATTGTGTACTAGAACATAACTCTGTGTATGTGTGTGGCTTCATGTATATAATGTGTGGTTGCTAATGATTTTATAATTGGTAGGATTGTTATTTTAGCAGATGAATTATTTGAGAAGAGAAAGATTGAGGATTTAATCAACGAAGCAGAACGAGAACAGAGTTGAAGACAGGAGGACGTGCAATGTAAAGAGAGAAACAATAAGTGCTATATAAATACACACATAATATTATGTACATAGATCAAGGTATGTAGAATGTAGCATGAATAATATGTTACTGTCTTTTCTGCTATAATTATACTCGTCGAGTATGTGTGTGTGTATGTAGTGTAGCATATCAGCTTTTGCATGCTACATAACCTAACAAGTGTAATAATATGGAGAAGAGAGATACGGATTAGGGAACATTAACATCTTAAAGCCCGACGACGCTGCTCTGTAGCAGAGCAAGAGGAAACCACTTATGCGAAGATGAATACTTTTAATGTTCGACATGGTATGTACACACAATTAGTACTTGTGGCTTTTTCAACTACGATATCCACTCAGATATGCAATGTATACTTGCCATTAGCAGTTGTTCTTTTATATCTTTAGCCACCAACCAACCAACAACACACGGCGGAATCAAACTCTTTGTTTTCTCGATCCCTTCACTTCTTCTCCATTGCCAAGGAAAAGGAAACAAGTTGGGAAGAACATCACTTTTTTTCCTCCTCCTATAAAGCGTACAAGTGACTACATATGTATGTGCATGTCTATTTTCTTTCTTTTTACTCATTCTTTATTTTGCCCTATTTATTCTTCTCCAACTTGACTAGTGCCTATTTATATGTGTGAGAGGATGTTAAATGTTCTGCTTAGAGCTTCTTCTTGCTCTGTGCCATCAGAACGCGATCCAAGACTTTTCTTTCGTTTTTCCCAATCTTAATTATCTAGCCACTTGATTACTACATAGTAGAAAGTTGGGAGCCAACGCTTTAATTGTTAAGTTACTATCAACTGCTAATGTTAAGAAACTATCATAAAAATACTTGTCATTTTGTCAAACTAAACTCAACGAACAGAAATGGATTTATTTCTATTATAAACTCTTAAGTTTCCTATATAGAAATTTCTTTCCTTTCATTACACAAATATTTTTATCGGAACCATTCTAGGTAATAAATATACGAGTCATTAGCACAATATAGCACAGTACATAGGTAGTTTTCGAATTTAAACTCTATGGCAAAAAGGACTTGTCTCTTGAATGTTGTATCTTTAAAAAAAATTCAAGTAGTTGTTATCAAATGGTAAATAGCAGTGTAATGTGCGTAACCGGTTAAACGGTTTTTAATAAACTTTGTTTATACAAAGCTAGTTGGCTAAAGATTTATTTTCCTCATGTCAAAGGTACATTACGCTACAGAAAATAAATAAATAAATAAGCTAACTGGATTTTCTACGGTAGAATGATACAATTTAAAGGAAATCTCTGTAGGGCAAAAGAATGGTCCATGTAGCTATAGCTGTCCTCTCATGTCCTCATTTTACTTTGCTTAATTTAGCTTTTATCTGAGCGCGTATACGATATTAAAGTCCTTTCTTTGCTGGCTGAGGTTGAAAGAAGATAAGTGTAAGATGGGAGAGGAGAGAGAGAGACCACCCACTTTGTCTCAGTGGTCTCATTTCAGTGCAGTGAATCGTATTGCAAGTTGTGGTGGCTGGTGGTGGGTAGCGAGTGTTGTGTTGTGTCGTGTAGTCCGTAGATTTGGGAATTACAACAAACTGTTTAAACATTATGTAACTTGGGGGTTAGAAATGCTTTATTTTTAACATTAGTAACACTATCTGAAGGAGCGGAGCACAAGTTCCCTTTCTCAATTGCTACTTATCTGTAAATGCAGTTTATTTTGTTATTTGTATTCCTTGAGAGTGCTAAAGGGAATATTAACGATTGTCGTGGCCCCATCTCACTTTTTCTTCCATTTAGAACTGGGAAGCCTAATGTTTAGTGGTAATAATATTTTGTTAGCAATAGTACAATTTAGTAAATAAATGTAAAGTAAGTATATCTTGAGAACAAGTCTGTAGCAAGTGGGAATTAAGAATAACAACCATGGATATTTCTACTAAAGACTCTTAATTCTTTCAAAAGTTGTCCTGAAGCCATCAAATCCTTTATAGCATTGGCTTTTCAGTCAGACTATATAAATTCTTTTGCATGCACAGGAGTATAAATGGAAATAATATTAAATGCAGGAATTATTATATGAGTCGTCTGAGTATTTTCACTTGTTATATTATTATAGGCTGATGATGAGGGATCTCGATCTCAGTGTACTAAGTAGTGTAATGTAAGTAAACGGAGAGGATTTTTGAGTATTCTTTTTAGTTAGTGGGCACATTTGGCTTGGTAGATTTAGTTTCGTGCTCTTTGGGTGTAGATATTAGGAAGCGTGGAGATGTAATGTGTGTCTGTAAGTGTATAGGAGTAATGAAAGGGAAGGAAAGCACCAGGATGTCAGTATGTGGGACCATTGAGTAGGAACACATGTGAATTGTATGTAGATTGTAGATATTTTATTGTCGGAATGTTGAAAACACTTGAGTTATTAGAAGGTGAGGGCAGAGGGATTCGCCTTGGAGTAGACGCAGCACTAGAAATAAGAAACCAACTGGGAAATCTTCATAAAACCATCACCGTTGTCGTCCCACAGCAGATAAAGATGAAGAAAAGATAGTAAACTTGGAAATTGTGTACAATGGCTTTCGTAGAAGAAGAGACTTTTTCCTAGCCTCTTCTTATATCATATTATGTGTATGTGTGTGTGTGTCCTTGTAGTTAAGTGCTATTTCTTTGTGTTAATACATTATTGCAAGTATCCATAGGAGGATGTTTAAATGCGAACAAAATGTTTTACCTCTTGCTACAATCATTTAACATGTTAAGTAGAAGTAGCAAGTGTCTCTGTCGTAGTACAAGATTGGAGGAAGAGGATTAGTACTTAGCTATCTACAGATTTCTATGTGGGAATCAGTGTATAGGATATTAAATTGAAATTGGGATTTTTATAGGATTTCCACAATATTATCTCCTAACTTCCTAAAAGCTATAATATGAAAATGAGACGACTGCACAAAGGCATCTTTAAAATGCAGTTTAACAAACGTAATTTATTTGTGCTGCTACGCAAGAATTATTGAGTTGTTTGAATGAAGTCACTCTCTGCATTCTCCAATGGGCAATAAACGGCAGAAATGAAGGTATAAAACGAAAAGAACCTTGTATTTCTCTATGTCAATTGTAAATGACTTTTTAGTGTGATTGTAAAGGTTATTATGATCACAAAACAAGTCAAGGAAAAAACTTAAGCTGGTGTTGGACCAAGATGTCCTGACTTACTTGACTCCTCTCTCTCTCTCTGAATTTACATTATCCTCAGCACATTAGCTAGCTCTGCTTGTCTCTCGAACTTTTTAACCGTATGGCATCCGTCCCTCTATAATATTCTACTACCTACCTACCATCAAAGACATTCGTTTCTGAATGCATAAAATATAATCCAATGCAATGTAATGAGTACTAACGATAAGTACACTGATATCACTACATACATCCACGTACTGTTTGAAATCACAAGCCGTCTCTTCGAATCACATTAGCAGGCATAACATGAGCTAAAACAACACAACATCGTCCCAGGAGTTGGCAAATCCCAAACCGGTTTCCACTCAAATTTGCAGAGTGCCGAGCCACAAAGTCGGACAGAAGATTTAGTCGACTTCACAAATATACTTATGTAAATTCTCAGACACACCAAATTCTCATACGTTCGACCAGATGATAACTGAAAGAAAATTGCACTTCAGAGCTACGGATATTTATTTTACTTGTACTAGAGTTACCTAGTGGATTTGAGACTTATCTTTTACTATTAGATATCCCCAACTATATACAGTCGCATAATTTACATCTATATAGACTAAGAACATACCTACATATTATAGTGCATACATTATTAGAATATTATAATCAGAATCATTTGTGATATTCCGCAAGTCATATTCCGTAGAGAGATAGACAATGAAAACATGGATAGTAGTAGCAGAGCACATGTTAGCTAAATCCAACTGCAAATAAAATGTTCATAGCAATAAGTAGTAAGGG